>CABHPP010146027.1:11511-39041 GCA_902168425.1 Peromyscus attwateri | reverse complement strand
TCCCCACTGCACCAAGGCTGTGCAAGGTGTCACACCCTAGGCACTGGGCTCCAAAAAGCCTGCCCATGTACCAGAGATGGATCCTGATTCCCCTGCCTGGGGACCTCCCAAACAGTTTGAGCTAAACAACTGTGTCCCATATCCAGAGGGCAGGAAAACATGCAGAGATGACCAGCCACACTAGTGGAAACCTATGAACTGTGAACTAATAGCTATGTACATGTTTTGAATTCACTTGAGCCTTAATTTTTGATTTCAAGACTTAACAAAGCAGGAGTTAGAACCCGAAGCACATCTGTACCTCTCTGATTCTCCAGCATGTAGCCTAGAATATAGTCTTTTCATTAATTACATTAATATATTTATTATGTTCATGTGTGTGCATGTTCAAGCACATATGAGAGTCAGAGAACATCCTGTGGGCGTTAGTCTCTCGGTTTACCATATGAGCCACAAGAATTGTCAGGCTTAGTGGCAAGCACTTTTACTCACTGAACCATCTCACCGCTCCCCTATGATGTCTTCTTATCCATTGTATTCTTTCTTAGAAAAGTGGCTTGGCTTCTCAGGGCTGAGTCACAGAATGAAGAAACCACTAGTGATAACTATTAAAGGTGTGAGATGGTAATTTAAATAAAGGGCTGTGGGAAGGGGAACAAGTTAAAGGCTGGTGAAAGAATGTATAGCTCCTGAGTGAGATTGTTCTGCCAGGAACAAAGATCCACATTCCCTTCTGCAGATCAGTCATGGATCTCAGCACCCACAATTCTCTGACCGATCCTGGTTCCCATCCTTCCTCGGCACTATGCCCAGAAGCACCCACCAGTCCAGAGTCCTGGCCAAGCTCTTAAGTCACTTCAACTGGACCTGGGTAGGCCTGGTGGGCTCTGAAAATGGCAACTTTGAGTGTCTGGATCATGATCTGAAGAAGCACTTTGAGGACCAAGGAGGCTGTGTGGCCTTCTCAAAGAATATTGGTAGTCTAGATGGCAACATCAACACCATAGTCAAAGCCATCACCTTCAGCCCCAATGTTAAGGTTATTGTCTGTGATTGCTATCATTTTCATTTCAGACTCCTGGCTGAGGCATTTCAGAACAATAGGACTGGAGTGACATGGGTCTTCTGCACATTCTTCCTCTATAGTCCACCTGTGTTGGGCCCCAGTGCTGAAAATTTAGCTCATTGTAGCTTGAGCCTGGCCATACTTTCAGGATGGATGCCTGGTTTTAAGGACTTCCTGATTATACTGCACCCAGCCTCATACCCAGGGAACAGTCTTGTGTGGAAGCTGTGGGAGGAGCTTCAGGAATGCGGGTGGGCAGGAATTGGAAATTCCACTCAAAATGCTGGAGCAAAGATGAACATTTGCACTGGGATGGAAAACATGACCAGTGTGAGTCTACTTTAAAACTCCTTGACCTGACAGCCACTCACCAAGCCTACCGAGCAGTGAAAGCCCTATTAGTAGCCTACCAGAACCTGATGATCTACGCTCCAGGAGAAGAGCCATTTCTAAGAGGCACATGTGCCAGTAAAAAGGATATCAGACCCTGTCAGGTGAGTATATAAGATCCCATCCTAGTTCCTAACCATCTAGCTTTCAATGGACTCAGACTAACAGAGAGACAGTGTGACCTAGGAAAGGAGAATGCAACTGAGAACTGACATGTCTTGATCTCAAATTCTAAAATTTTCTTCAAGAGGATCTTTTTTATGATTTTGCCTGATGCTTGGCTTTCCACACTGTAGTAAGTATCCATATGTTGAGTAGGCATGCCAAGAAAATAAGACCATACTTATAAACACCCACTGATGAGGAATGCATGTATAGACCTCAAGTTGGTTCAGGTGGTATGATACTTATTATGATGCCTATTGAAAGGACCAAGCAGACACCATAACAGGCTGCTCAGTCTTTTCTCAGAGATCAAGCCTCAATTTCAGTTTCCTGAGACTTGAGCAAGCAGTTTCTGGGAGGGCCATGAACAAAAGACATAGTCCTTGCAGTGGCTCCCTTTCTACATGTACTCTGACCACTCAAGGTTCAGTCAATTGTTTACTGTCTGGGACCCCTCACCAACTTAGAGCTACGTGCATGAGTCAATGTGAATGTGTGAGGCCAGACAGCATCCATGGCAGCTCAAGGACAGAGCCTGGGCCACTGAGTCAGCCCTCAATGTCAGTACAGGCTAGGCCAGCCAGCCTCCATGGCAACTCAAGGACAGAGCCTGGATCTTGTCCAGGCCTTCCCAAAAATGATAACTGTAACTCCCAACCAGTAAATTCAAAAGTTACATATGACCCAATCATATGACATAAAAGCTTGTACCACCCTGCTTACAGTTTTTCCCTTTAAAAACTCCTCACTCTGAGAGCTCAGGGCCATCCTCCTCCACTCACTGTTTTGGAATGTTGGACACAAACCAAGCCCAGGCTTGCTTGCTATCAATAAACCCCTATGTGTTTTGCATTGGATATCAACTCTCTGGTGGTCTTGCTCAGGGGGTCTTGTGATGGGGGCACAGCACTATAAGTGACATGAAAGTTACAATAAGGAAGTGGGTCACTAAAATGAGGGACCCAGGAGACATCACAGTTGTACTGATAGGCAGGTCACTAAATACCAGTACTGATATGCAACAACATGAGGTTCGTAATAGAAAGGAATGATATGTATGAAATGCAGGAGATGGAATCAGGCACCACCACTCCTTTACCTGCTATGCTTCCATGGAAGAACGGGTAAATCTAATCCCTTGTGATTGGAAGTAGAATGCACAAACAGTCTGAAAGGGAGATAAGACGAATTTAGGAAGGTCTAGACTTCAGCCAATAGTATTAAGAGAAAACCATGGAGTTTGCAGCCAGAAAATCAATACCTGCATAGCCGGTCTCTCACAGGCCTACTGTATGATGTAAGTCAAATCTGTTTGCCTCATGGACTTTAGGAATTCTGCCAAATAAAATAGACATGGTCTTGAGTTACATAAACACAGAATCCTTAAGGAGGTTGATGTAGTTCAGTGATTTTTTTGCAGTGTTCCCTTAAAGTATGAGGCCTCAACAGGAATGTTAATTGCCATGACTTATGAGACAATTTTAGTGGCAGCAGAAGGCAATGATACAGAATTCTGGTCCCCCATTACTGTCTGCAGTAATCATAGTTGCTCTTTTCTTTTTTTTTTTCAAAATATCAATTAGTAGAGTAGCTTTTTCTCTACAGCAATGATTTAATAGTAGATTGTTGCTAAAGATATGAGGAGAGTAATCATATTCACAATTTCTACTGCAGGAAACATATCTAAAAATGTGAAAGACCTCAACAATAATTATTTCAAATGGCTGAAGGAAAGGATCTAAAGAGATTCTAGTGAGGGGAGAGAATTCCCATGCTCAAGGATTGGGACAACTTATATTACTAAAAATAATTACTACCTATACTCTTCTGGATGTTTTTATGAAAGAGATTGTTCTGTACATAAAAAAAATTGAGGAACAGAACAGAATGTTCATGATCACAAGGGATCTTGCCCAAAGAAAATTCTAGAATCACACACCTAACTTTTGAAACTGGGCTCTCTATCATATCACTGTGTGCCCTCTATTTGTAGTGTGTGTGTGTGTGTGTGTGTGTGTGTGTGTGTGTGTACATATAAATGTCTACATATGTGTGTCTGGTATCTAGGGAGGGCATCAGATCCCCTGAAACTGGATTTACAGGAAGTCTCGAACTTGCGAGTGGGTTCTGAGAATTGAACCCAAGTCCTTTGTAGGAGGCACAATTGTTGTGAGTCCCTCTTTGTGTGCTCTAGATGCAGCTCTGCACCCAACAACTGCTTTGCTCAGACTAATGTTTTCTTCCTTGGTAATTTATTCCTTCTGTTGGCTTTATCTGCACTGGTATGTAGTAGCCGACCCATCAGGACAATAGGCCTCTTTCTTGCCCTTGATTCCCATTTCTAAAATATTTCTTCTTGGTTTATACCACCTAATTTCTGAGCTCTCCTGGTATAATTCAACTAATATGTTTTTATGTTACAAGTATTGACCAAGAAATGTCCACGTATTTTTGGAGAAAAGAGAATAGAAAATGTGAAAAATATATGCTTGCTCTCAATGTGTAGATACTCCAGGCAGAAAGTAATAAGTCATTGTTACTACCAAATGAAGAATTGTAGGAAATATATTGGCCATGAGCATGTTGTTGATCCACTTGGTCAAAGCATAGTGTATAAAGTAAAAAGAGTGTGAGGTTAGACAGATATGGGAAACCATTCTTATTAGTTCAAAAGTCCCCTTAATAGAAGGATGTTCTGAAGGCTAAGGATGGAGTTCAATGGCATAGCACTTACCTAGTATGCTCATAGCCCTTCATCTTCTAACATCACAGTAGGAAAATATAAAACAAATTCAGTTTTGTGCTAATTATACTATATTGATCATTGAGGGCAGGACTGTATTTTTAACTCCTAGGTATTGATCATAAATGGCACAGAGAAGGATGCTACATAATTTCTGTGGTAGAAAATTGGATAGATTCATATTTATAGATGTGTCTGTCTGTTCATGTATCTTCCTCCAATGCTTCCATGTTCCTGTTACCTGACTTCAATGTCTTTGCCCTCCATAAGATAACACAAACTTGAAACATAGGAAAACATCTATTTTTACAAATGGCAGAGAAAAGCTAGCTCCCTCCCACCAGCACAAGCACTGATATGGAAGAAACATCAGTGACATGGAGGAGGCATCCCAACTGTTTCTCCTCATCGCAAGTATCTGTCCTTTCATCCCCTACCCACTCTTTCAGGTGCTCCACTACACAAGAAATGTCCACTTGACCACCAGAGGCCAGAAAGAGGTTTTCATCACCAAAGATAGTGAGTTGTTGACAACCATTAATGTTAAAAACATCCATGTACACCCATGCCATAGAGAACAGAAAAATATTGGATATTTTGACTTCAGAGCACCTCCTGGAAAAGAACTAGTGATAAATGACAGCACTATTACCTGGACGAAAGGATACTTAAAGGTGAAGGCTGGGAACATATCACATGCACGGTATTTGTTATATTGATGCAACTTGGTCACATGAGTGGATTAGTGGCAATTCTGAGCCTTTTCAGAAAAATAAATGCTCCTAAACCACTCCCTCACTCTCAGCCTAGAGACACTTACTAAAAACAGAAATATTTAATGAGTAAAAGGAAAAGCAACTTACATAAAATTTCCCAGTCATATTCATTCTGTTATAACCAATAAGTCTACCTGCAGTTGTTCCTATTCTAGCTTTACAGCCTCATGTTAAGAAACACAAATGGTGGTGAACAAATTTATTTAATAGCCCTCTATGTACCTGGAGTCAGCAGATGGGAAGTCTCATTAAGGTAATTTTATCTCAACTATCATAATATGCTCCTTGCATTTTTCTCTAATGAATACTAGCAAGGTTGAATGCTCCGTTTTTCTGATCAGCTATATCACCTTCAACATACCACTGAAATGAAAATTAAAGTAAAAACATTTTTATATTATCTTAATACTTTTAATTTCTGTTCTCGGTTATTTCAAACTATTTCTTCTTTTTTTAAAAAAAATTAGGCCTTTAAGAATTTAAGAATAATAAATTTTATTCCATTTATTTTGGTCACATTCCCTCCCCATAACTACTCCAAAATCTAGGCTTTCTTCCCTACCCACCCAGTTTTGTGTCCTCACTTTCTTCTAACCCGTCAACTCCAATTTGCACTGCCCATATACTCTTGGGTGTAGCGCCATCCACTGGAACACGGTCAACCTAACAGAGGCCAAACCCTGAAAGAAAACTGATTATCCCTCTCCCAGCAGCTCTCAATTGACAAGAGCTCCTCAGCTAGGGTTGGATGCCCACCTCCTGTCTCCATGCTAAGATTTGGTCTGGCTTGAGCTTACACAGATGTCATGCATTTTGTCATGGATACTTGAGAATTCATATATGCACACTACTGTGTTTAGAAAACACTGTTTTGTGGTAGCTATCCACCACCTCTAACCCTTTGTCTTTCCACCCTTCTGCCACAATGATCCCAGAACTCAGAGAAAATAATCTTATACAAATGTCCCATTTAGAGCTGAGCATTCTGCAGTCTCTTACTTTCTGAACTTTGACCAGTTGTGGGCCTCTGTGTTAATTCCCATCTACTTCAAGAAGCTTCTCTGATAAGAGTTGAAAGGTGCATTAATATATGAGTAAAACAGTAAGTAATTAGGAGTTGATTTAATACTACAAAAGTGTTCACAGCTGGGTAAGAGTGATGAGTATTTTTCTCCTCTAGTAGCATGCATAATACCTTCTGAAACTATGAGAGCTAGCCAATAAGGATGAAGTTTCCAAGTCAGTACTAGTTCAAACTATTCTAATCTCACTTTAGCTCAGCCTCTACAAACCTATCATACTTCAATGTACAAATTCTTCCCCCTCAGAGGGAGGAATAAGATTGCTGGTGAACAAGAGGGCAGAGTTTCAGGGAAGAATAAGCATCATTTCTCTACAGAAATGGATGATGAGGTTCTTTGTCTGTATTGTCACAGGGATTCTCACCTTAAATACTTATCTTGCCACTCACTTTTCCTTCTTAGTGTGAAGAGTCACTGCATTGGGTTTTTACCCCCTGAAAATTCATTCAAGACTCACTCAATGATTACCAAATTGGAATACTTGTGTTTCTTGGGATCAATGGCAATTTTTGGAGCCTTCAAAAACTGTCCAAAATGTGAGGACTATCTCTAGATTCAAGTGAGTGCAAGCCAAAAGTTCTACTCAACATCCCCCAAAAGAACAGCCCTTTGGAACAGAGAATTTGACAGCACCAATATCAGTAGAGCTGAGGCTGCACTCTAGGTCTCTCTGAACAACATCAAGCCTGGGCTAGTGTTAGCGTTTTTGTTTCTGATTCACTGTGAGTAGTGCACTGCAGAATGATCTGGAGCATGGAAGTAGAACGTAAATAAAGGGATTCATTAAGTCCAGAATGAAAAGCAGACTCCCCCAGTCAATACTTCAGATTATCATCCCACTCCATGGGTTTTCCAGTTGCTCTCTCAGAATGATGACCATTATGATGTTGGCTCACCTGCAGCTTGTCATTAATCCCCACACCATCTTCAAAATGGTTGTTACTACTGCATACATTGCAGTAGTAAGAAAACTAAGGTTCAGAGGGGTAACACCAATGCATACACTTCATAAAGGCAGAAAAAAAATTCTACCCTAAGTTTAAGTCCAGTTCAAGGTGCCTTGATTTCCAACAGTTTTGTGAAGAATTTCTTAATATTCTGTATGTAATATGATACATAAAGCATCTTTATATCTACTTAAAAATGGAAAAAGGGGAAAGAAAAGGAAAAGGAAAATGGAGAGAGGAAAGGAATGGGAGGGGAGAGAAAAATAGTGAAAACAGAAGCAATAAGCAAAAGGAACAAGAGAGAAGGACCCAATAAGTGAGGGAAATGAGACAATCCCCTAAACCTCTGAACAGTTGTAGCTCAGTATCTTCAGCAGTGTTCCTCACTCTCACTCTTTCTTCTCCTACAAAGGTTCCTCCTTCAATCTGCAATAAAAATGCCTTGTAGTGTAGCAAGAATCTTAAATGGTCTTATTAATAAGATCAAACCTGAGGCCAGTTATTGGAGTGAACACTGGAAGATCAGAGAGACAGAACAAGTCACAGCTAACCTCACCTGGCTAACTTCTCAGCTGATCTTGTTTCCTCAGACTGGAAGTCTCTGTGTCCTCATATCTGAATGGCTCTCAGCTGAACTGTGCTGCTCAAAACCTAAAAGCTTAACCAGCCAAATGCTTCTAGTTTCTGGTCCTCACGCCTTATATACCTTTCTGCTTTCTACCACCACTCCCTGGGATTAAAGGCTCGCTTTCTGGGATTAAAGGCGTGTGTCACCATGCCTGGCCATTTTCAATGTGGCCTTGAACTCACAGAGATCCAGAGGGATTTCTACCTCTGGAGTGCTAGGATTAAAGGTGTGTGTGTGCCACCATTTTCTGGCCTCTATATCTAGTGGCTGTTCTGTTCTCTGACCCCAGATAAGTTTATTAGGGTGCACAATATTTTGGGGAACACAATACCACCACATTGTAGGAAGCAGAAGGTCAACACTACATGAGAAATCACAATGCTGCTACTGCTGCCTTCCCTGCCCCAGAGGTGAAATTGGTATATCTTCAGGTAAGGAGTGAGGGTGGTGCTTGGTCAGAAAGTGGACATCAGGCAGCTACGAAAGGCTTCAGATGAAACATGTTCACACAAGGAAAGAGTCCCGTAATGAAAAACTCCTGGAAATGTGTGACCAAAAATGCCAGTGTCACCCACATGCATAGTACACTACAACTACTTAAAGGTTCTTACACTAACACTTTTTCATTTTTAGAAGTTTGCCCAAATCTTGTACCTGGTGTATTATCTGATACAAGGTTAGCATCCCATAGATATTATAAAATGAATAACCCTATGACTTAAGCTTTGTTTCTATAAGATGTCATTTCTTCTACAGAGATGGATGGGTACCTAATATTGGTTAAAAGTCAGGTTAAATCTCTTGACTCTTACAGTTTATTTTTTATTTAAAAAATGTTTTAATTCATTTTACATACTAACCTTGTGTTATGATTGAGCATCCCTTGGGTATATGCCCAAGAGTGATATCATTGGGTCTTGAGGTAGACTGATTCCCAATTTTCTGCGAAGTCGACATACTGATTTCCAAAGTGGCTGTACAAATTTGCACTCCCAGCAAGAGTGGGGGAGTCTTCCCCTTGCTCCACATCCTCTCCAATATAAGCTGTCATAAATGTTTTTGATCTTAACCATTATGACAGGTGTAAGATGATATCTCAGAGTTATTTTGATTTGCATTTCCCTCATGACTAAGGACGTTGAACAATTCCTTAAAAGTTTTCCAACAATTTGAGATTCTTCTATTGAGAATTCTCTGTTTAGCTCTGTAGACCAGTTTTTAATTGGATCTTTTGTTATTTTGATGTCTAGTTTCTTGAGTTCTATGTATGTTTTGGAGATGACCCATCTGTCAGATGTGGGGTTGGTGAAGATCTTTCCTCATTCTGGAGGCTGCCATTTTTTTTATTTTCCATGTCCTTTGCATTTCAGGAGCTTCTCAGTTTTAGGAGGTCCCATTTATCAATTGTTGCTCTCAGTGTCTGTGCTACTGGTGTTATATTTAGGAAGTGGTCTCCTGTGCCAGTGCATTCTAGGTTACTTCCTAATTTCTCTTCTATCAGGTTCAGTGTAGCTGGATTTATGTTGAGGTTTGTGATCTACTTGGACTTCAATTTTGTACATGGTCATAGATATGGATCTATTTGCAGACTTCTACATGTTGACATCCAGTTATGTCAGCACCATTTGGTGAAGATGTTCTTTATTCCATTGTAAAGTTTTGGCTTCTTTGTCAAAAATCAGGTGTTCATAGGCATGTGGATTAATGTCATAGTCTTCAGTTCTGTTGCATTGGTCCTCATGTCAGTTTTTATGCCAATACTAAGCTGTTTTTATTACTATAGCTCTATAGCAGAGCTTGAGGTCAGGGATGGTGATGCCTCCAGAAGTTGCTTTATACTAGAGGGTTGTTTTAGCTATCCTATGTTTTTTGTCTTTCCATATGAAGTCAAGTATTGTTCTTTCAAGGTCTGTGAAGAATTGTATTTGGGATTTTGATGGGGATTGCATTGAATCTGTAAATTGCTATTGGTAAGATTGCCATTTTTATTATGTTGGTTCTACCTATCAATGAGCATGGGAGATCTTTCCATTTTCTGATATCTTCTTCAATTTCTTTCTTCAAGGACATAAAGTGCTTGTCATACAGGTCTTTCACTTGTTTGATTAGAGTTACCCCAAGATGTTGTATATTATTTGTGGCTGTTGTAAGGGGTGATGTTTCTCTGATTTCTTTCTCAGCCAGTTTACCATTTTTATATAGGAGGGCTACTGATTTTTTTAGTTCATCTTGTATCCTGCCACATTACTGAAGGTATTTTGCTGTGGAATGTCATTCTGTGTGCTGTGAATATGTGTTGCTCTGATTTGTTGATAAATAAAGCTGTTTGGTCAATGGCGAGGCAGAATAAGGTTAGGCGGGACATTCCAACTAGAAAGAGAGGAAGGAGAAAGGCAGAGCAGAGGAGATGCTGCTACCTGCCACCAGAAGAAGCAATATGTAAAGTACCTATAAGCCACAAGCTACATGGCAAAGCATAGATTTATAGAAATGGGTTAATTTAAGATGTAAGAGCTAGCTAGCGAGAGGCCTGAGCCATTAGGCCATATAGTTTAAAAATAATATAAGCTTCTGTGTGTTTATTTGGGTCTAATCAGCTGCAGGACCAGGTGGGATCCAGAAAAACTTCCACCTACAGTGTTTATCAGCTACAGGAGTTCCCTGGTAGAATTTTGGGGGTCACTTACATATATGATCATATCATCTGCAAATAATGAAAGTTTGACTTCTTCCTTTCCAATTTGTATCCCCTTTATCTCCTTTTGTTGTCTTATTGCTTTATCTAGAACTTTGAGTACTATATTGAATAGATATGGGGAGAGTGGACAGCCTTGTCTTGTTCCTGATTTTAGTGGAATCACTTTGAGTTTCTCTCTGTTTAATTTTATGTTGGCTGTCGGCTTGCTGTAAATTGCTTTTATTATGTTTACGTATGTTCCTTGTATTCCTGATCACTCCAAGACTTTTATCATGAAGGGGTGTTGGATTTTGTCAAAGGCTTTTTCAACATCTAATGAGATGATCAAGTGGTTTTTTTTTTCTTTCAGTTTGTTTATATGATGGATTACATTGATAGATTTTCATATGTTGAACCATCTCTGCATTTCTGGGATGAAGCCTACTTGATCATGGTGTACAATTTTTTGATGTGTTCTTGGATTCAGTTTGCCAGTATTTTATCAAGTATTTTCGCATCAATATTCATGAGGGGGATTGGTCTGTAATTCTCTTTCTTTGTTGCATCTTAGTGTGGTTTGGTATCAGGGTAACTGTAGCCTCATAAAAAAAAGTTTGTCAATATTCCTTCTGCTTCTATTGTGTGGAACAATTTGAGAAGTATTGGTATTTGCTGTTCTATGAAATTCTTGTAGAATTCTACACTGAAACCATCTGGCCCTGGCCTTTATTTGATTGGGAGACTTTTAATGACTGCTTCTATCCATAGGGATTACAGATCTATTTAAATTGCTTATCTGGTCTTGATTTAATTTTGGTGTATGGTATCTATCCAGAAAATTGTCCATTTCTTTTAGATTTTCCAATTTTGTGAAGTACAGGTTTTTGAAGTATGACCTGATGATTCTCAGGATTCCCTCATTGTCTGTTGTTTTGTTTCCCTTTTTGTTTCTGATTTTGTTAATTTGGATATTTTCTCTGCCTTTTGGTTAGTTTGGATACGGGTTTATCTATCTTGTTGATTTTCTCAAAGAACCAACTCTTTGTTTCATTGATTCTTTGTACTGTTCTCTTTGTTTCTATTTTATTGATTTCAGTTCTCAATTTGATTATTTCTTGGCATCCATTTCTCTGGGGTAAGTTTGCTTCTTTTTGTTCTAGAGCTTTCAGGTGTACTGTTAAGTTGAGACTGTGAGATTTCTGCAAATTGTTTATGTAGGCATTTAGAGCTATGGACTTTCCTCTTAGTACTATTTTGATAGTTTCCTATAAGTTTCGGTATGTCATATATTCATTTTCATTGAATTCTAGGAAGTATTTAATTTCTTTATTTCTTCCTTGACCCAGTGGTGATTCAGTTGAGCATTATTCAGTTTCCCTGAGTTTTTAGGCTTTCTGTAGTTTGTGTTGTTGTTGAGTTCTAACTTTAAGCAATGGTGGTCTGAAAAAATACAGGTTATTCCAATTTTTTTTGTATCTGTTGAGATTTGTTTTGTGACTAAGTAGTCAATTTTAGAGAAGGTTCCTTGGGGTGCTTAGAAGAAGGTATATTCTTTCGTGTTTGGGTGGAATGTTCTGCAGATGTCTACTAAGTCTACTTGGGTCATAACATCTGTTAGTTAGTTCCCTTATTTCTCTGTTAAGTTTCTGTCTGCAGAACTGTCCATTGGTGAGAGTGGGGTATTGAAGTCTCCCACTATTAGTGTGTGGGGTTTGATGTGCGATTTAAGCTTTAGTAATTTTTTTTTACATATGTGGGTGCCCATGTATTTGGGGCATAAATGTTCAGAATTGAGACTTCATCTTGACAGAATTCTCCTGTGATTAATATGTAATGTCCTTCTCTATCTCTTTTGTTTGATTTTAGTTTCAAGTCTATTTTGTTAGATATAACTACATCAGCTTACTTCTGAAGTCCATTTGATTGGAAAGTCTTTTCCCAGCCTTGTACTCTGAGGTAGTGTCTGTCTTTAAAGTTGAGGTGTGTTTCTTGTATGCAGCAGAAGTACAGATCCTGTTTTCATATCCTCTTGTTAGCCTGTGTCTTTTTATAGGTGAATTGGGTCCATTATTTTAAGGGATACTAATGACCAATGATTGTTAATTTCTGTTATCTTTTGGTGGTGGTGGTGGTGGTGGTGGTGTGTGTGTGTGTGTGTGTGTGTGTGTGTGTGTTTCCCTTCTTTGGGATTTTTTGGTGTGGGATTATCTATTTCCTGTGTTTTTGTGGGTGTATCTAATTTCCTTAGGTTGGATTTTTCATTCTAGTGCTTTCTGTAGGGCTGGATTTGTGGATAGGTATTGTTTAAATCTGGTTTCGTTATGGAATATCTTGTTTATTCTGTCTATGGTGATTGAGAGTTTGCTGGATATAATAGTCTGGGCTGGCATCCATGGTCTCCAAGTGTCCGCATATCATCTGCCCAAGACCTTCTGGCTTTCAGAGTCTCCATTGAGAAGTCGGTTGTTATTCTGATGGGTCTGCTTTTATATATCACTTGGCCTTTTTCCTTTGCAGCTCTTAATAGTCTTTCTTTATTCCATATGTTTAGTGGTTTGATTTTCATGTGGTGATGGGGCTTGTTTTTTTGTCCAGTCTATTTTGTGTTCTGTAAGCTTCTTGTATCTTCATAGGCATTTCCTTCTTTAGGTTAGGAAAGTTTTCTTCTATGATTCAGTTGACTATATTTTCTTTTTTTATTATTAAGAAATTTTCTATTCATTTTACATACCAACCACAGATCCCCCTCTCTTCCCTCCTCCCCCTCCCAGCCTTCCCACCCAACCCAACCCCCAGTTCCATCTCTTCTAAGGCAAGGCCTCCCATGGGGAGTCAGCAGAGCCTGGTGCATTCAGTTGAAGCAGATCCAAGCCCCTCCCCCTGCACCAAGGCTGTGTAAGGTGTCCCACCATAGGACGTGGGCTCCAAAAAGCCAGCTCATGCACCAGGGAAGGATCCTGATCACACTGCCAGGGGCCTCTTAAGCAGTTCAAGCTAAACAACTATCTCATCAGCATAGAGAGCCTAGTTCAGTCTCGTGGAGTCTCCACAGCTATTGGTCCATAGTTCATGAGTTCCCACTAGTTTCGTTTGGTTGTCTCTATAGGTTTCCCCATCATGATCTTGATGCCCCTTACTCATAGAATTCTCTTCTCTCTCTTTGACTGGACTTCTGGAGCTGGGCCTGGTGCTTGGTTGTGGATCTCTGTATCTGCTTCTATCAGTTAGTGGATGAAGGTTCTATAATGACAGTTAAGGTATTCACCAATCTTATTGCTGGAGTAGACCAGTTCAGGCACCCTCTCCACTATTGCTAGTAGTCTAAGGACAGCCCTTGGAAGGGGAAATAGATGAGATCTCCATAAGTAAACTGGGGGTGGGGTTGGGCAATGGAGGGTAGGGGATCTGAAATGAGAACATAAGGGAATGGAATGGTCGAGCTGGAACAGGAATGGAGTGGGAGAGCAAGGAAAGAGATACCATGATAGAGGGAGATATCCTGGAGATAGGGAGAAACAGAGTGCTAGGGAAGTTCCCAGGAACCCACAAGGATGCCTCCACCTTGTTGATTATATTTTCTGTGCCTTTGAGCTGGTATTCTTTTCCTTCTTCTATCCCTATTATTCTTAGGATTGGTCTTTATGTGGTGTCCCAGATTTCCTGGATGTTTTATGTTATGACTTTGTTGGCTTTAATGTTTTATTTGACTGATGAATCTATTTCCTCTATTCTGTCTTTAATGCCAGAGATCCTCTCTTCCATCTCTGACATTCTTTGGTTATGCTTGCATCTGTAGTTCTTGTTCATTTACTCAGATTTTCCATTTCCAGCGTTCCCTCAGTTTGTGTCTTCTTTATATCTATTTCAATTTTCAAGTCTTGAACTGTTTGATTGCTTTCTCTTGGTTTTCTTGACTTTTGTTAAGGGATTTATTGATTTTCCCCCCAATTTTTGTTTGTCTTTTCCTTGATTTCTTTAAGGAAATTTATGATTTCCTCTTTAAAGGCCTCTATCATCTTCCTACTATCACTCCAAAGAAGTTCTAGGCTTGAGTCAGGATCCTCCCTACCAATCCTCCAAACCACAGGACTCTCCAACATTACATCCAACCTTTTCATCAGAAAGATATACCCCTATGCTCCATCTTGTAACAGGAAGCACATCCTACATACGGGTCCAATCCCTTGTGTCCACCTAACTTCATTCTGCCCAAGCCATTTCCACCCTTTAGACCCAAACTGAACTCACTACTTATAACCTTCCTCAACTTTCTCTGTCCATAACAAACTCAGAACTAACAAAGAAAGCCTGCATGCCCAACTCTCATCACAAGAATATCAACAATATGAAATATCAAGCCAATATCTTCTCTCTAAAACACAATAATTTTGTGGAAGAATTTGACAATGAGAACTACCTAGATGAACTCCAGGACACAGAATTTAAAAGAGCAATCATAAACTTCATCAAAGAATTCAAGGAGTTTAAAGAAGATGCAAAGGAACAGATCAATGAAATCAAGGAGAAAGAGCTTAAAGAGAAAGGGGGCCTTAGCAATGTCAAAGAAAACATAAATATAGGGTAGATAGAAATGACAAAGAGAGCCCAAGACTTGAGAATGGAATTCAATGAGATAAAAATGTTGAAGAGGACTCAAACTGAAATGAACATAGAATTGGAAAAACCCAACAGCTCCACTTGAAAAATCAAAGGAAAGCCTTACAAGTAGGATTGATCAAATAAAAGATAGAAAATCGGGTCTTGTAGATAAAGTAGAGGATCTAGACCAAAAAAAGAAGGAACATGAGATGAGGAGAGGAAGGAGGAGGAAGATAACAGGAAAAGAAGTCACATGAAATATGGGACACCATTAAAAAAACAACCTTCACATATAGGCATAGATGAGAGAGAAATCTCAAGTCAGTGGCACAGACTAGGCCTTCAAAAAGATCATAGAAGAAAACTTATGCAAACTAAGCAAAGACATACTCATACAACTACAGGAAGCACACGAAACAATGAATATACAAGACCAAAATAGATAGATATTAAGTATGATAAGGCAAAGAAAGTGTTTTTGAAAGCTGCAAGATATAATATAGAAGTCATATACAAAGGAAAATCCATCAGAATAAGAGCTGATTTCTCATGCAGGCTCTGCAGAACTAGGCCCTCTGATTGTGGGTGAAAGTTGAGTGGCTTGATACATTTGTGGGTCCCCTGGCAATGGGACCAGAACTTACCCCAGGTACACAAACTGACTTTATAGAGCCTATTCCCTATGGTGCAATGCCTTACACAGCCTTGATGCAGGAGGGAGGAGCTAGGTGTAGCCCCAACATGGTACAACAGCCTGTATTGACTACCTAAGGGAGGCCTTACTCTCTATGAGGAGGGGATGGAGGTGGGATGGGGATAGGTGATGGGGAGCAGGAGAAGAGGAGGGAGGGGGAATGGGTTGGTATGTAAAAGGAAAGAAAATCTTTTTTTAATAAACAATTATATATATATATATATCGAGAGAGAGAGAGAGAGAGAGAGAGAGAGAGAGAGTTGATTTCTCAATAGAAACTTTGAAAACCAGAAAAGCCTGGAGTAACACATTCCAAATTCTAAGTTTATGATTTCTTCTGTCCCTTCTGTCTCCCCTGTTCCTTCTGACTGCTTTTCTGAGGTGTTCCTTGAACTTTGAGGGGAGGGATTTGTTGGAAACATCTTGTTTAGATCTGTGTGTTCCACAGTCTCTCTCTCTATAATGTCTGGTTGTTGATCTCTGTATTTGTTTCCATCTGCTCCAGGAGGAAGCCTCTCTGATGATGGCTGAAAAAGCTGCCAATATGAGTATTGAAGAATATCATTAGGAGTTATTTTATTGATACATTTTTTAGACCATTTGTGTTGGGTTTTACAACTGAGAAAAACTCATATGAACTCATAGAGACTGAAGGAGAAATTACAGGTCTGTACCAGGTCCTCTGCATATACACTATAGCTTTCAGTTAGTACCTTTTTGTTTGTTTGTTTGTTTGTTTTTAGTTTGTTTGTTTTTCGAGACAAGGTTTCTCTGTGTAGCTTTGCACCGTTCCTGGAACTCGCTTTGTAGACCAGGCTGGCCTGGAACTCACAGAGATCCGCCTGCCTCTGCCTCCCAAGTGCTGGGATTAAAGGGGTATGCCACCAGTTTTGCTCAGGAATCTGAAGGGTACAGATGTTGTATCCTTGTATGTTAAGGAAATGCTAGTATACAAATGTTGATTTTTTTTCCTCTGGGGTCAGGGCAGCTTAACAGAAACATAAACACATCAGGCCATATAAGCACTCCACCACCAACCTAGAGTTTTTATGCAGCAACTCACGGCACTAGAAACTTGAATGTATAAATGAATGGGTCTCTGATACTTGTGACTTCTCTTGTGGCTCTTTTGTTTTTCTGTTGGTTTGACTTGTCCAAATTTGATATGATAGTTTTCACTTTATCTTGTTGTATTTTATTTTGTTATATATTGTTGTTATATCTAAGAAGCCCATTCTTTTCTAATGAGAGACAAAAAGGAAATATATCTAAATGGGAAATGAGATGGGAAGAAATGGGGAGGAGTCTGTTTTCAGATAATATTATATGAGAAGAGAATCTATAGTCAATAAAAGGGAGAAAAAAGTTCAAAAATTCACTTGATCTTTAAAAATGGAGTCAACAGCAATAAATAATAAAATTTAGAGCAGAAATAAATGAAATGGAAACAAAGTAAATAATACAAAGAATCAACAAAGGTAATAGCTGATTCTTTGAGAAGATAAACAAGACTGACAGACCCTTGGCCCAACTAACAAAAGAAAGACAGAAAGAACCCAAATTAACAGAATTAGAAAAGAACAAGGAAATATTACAACAGAGACAAGAGAAAATCAGAATATTATAAGGGAATATTTTTAAAACAGTCAATTAAGTAGAAAAGTAAAATGGATTGGTTCCTACATTCAGCCAAACCACCAAAATTAAACCAAGAAGAACTCAACAGCCTAAAATGACCCATAAGAGATTGAAATCATAATAAAAAGCCTTCCAGACAAAACATTCCAGAACCAGAGGGATTAACAGCAGAATTCTATGAGACATCCAAAGAAGATCTACATCTAATCTTTCTCAAATTGTTTTTTTTTTTTAATGGAAACAGAGGGAGCATTCTCAATCTCTTTCTATGAAGCCAGTATCACTCTAATACCCAATACTGTACTCAAAGTACTAGCTGGAGCAATAAGATAAGAAAATTAAAGAGATACAAATCAGAAAAGAAAATGTCAAACTATCCCTATTTGCAGATGACATGATACCATACACTAGAGATCTTCAAAATTCTTCCAGAAAACTTCTAGAAACAATAAATAAATGTGGTTAAATAGCAAGAAACAAATTCAGTTTGCACAAATCAACAGTTTTGTATATACTAACAATAAACAACCAGAGACAGGGATAATGGACACACTCCCTTTCATTATAGCCCCAAGGAAGTAAAATGAAATGAATTTTTTATTTGATAAAATCAATGGGATTGATAAACATTAGCCAGATTAATTAAAGGATGGAGAGAGAATATCCAGATTAGTAAAATATCCAAATTAGTAAAATATGGGGACAGAACAACAGACACTGAGGAAATTTAGAGAATCATAAGGATATACTTTAAAAGTCTGTACTACACCCAATTGAAAAACCTAAAAGAAATGGATAAATTTCTTGATAAATACCACATGCCAAAATTAAATCAAGATCAGATAAGCAATTTAAGCAAACCTATAGTGAAATAAAAGCAGTAATTAAAACAAAACAAAACAAAAAGTCAGGGCCAGATGGATCCAGTGCAGGATTCAATGAAGAGGTCTACCAGACTTTCAAAAAAGAATAAATGTCAAAATTTCAAGATGGTGGCCACCAGCACCTGTGTGGTCACAGAGCCTCTCTGGGGAGCCTTAGAGACCTAGGAACGCTAAGAGGGGAGATGTGGTGGTGGAGGTTGAGTCTGCAGAGTGTTCAGTATCTCTCTGGAACAACTATAAAAAGGGAGGCCTTATGGGAGGATGCTTTTAAAAAGTGGTCTCACAGAATCAGAGAAAAAAAGATGTCAGAGCGGAGCCTAGCATGTGGTGGAGAAAGGGAAATTAGAGACATAGAAGCACAGTGGCATGATGGGTGTGGAAGTATGGTTGCATCAGACAAAGGAGCATGTCCTTGCTGAGTAGGGATGTCTAGGTCTGTTCTCCCTCCAGAGACCATGCTGATGTCTGTCTATGCTGCCATAAAGTCCATGATCAGTGCTAGCTGGTTGTTATGGGCAAGGAAGCTTCCTTTGCAGAGTGGTGTCAGTTACTGGAGACTCCTAATTAAGAATGATAGATAGTGAAGGCTTCTGTGACAGCACCCCCTCCAGGGGAAAAAAAAAACAGCCTAGACAGGAACCTACTGAAGAGAGTCCTTAAAAATTGTGACAAAGATGTGAAAGTGTAGCTCTTTGTAGTCAATGGCTTCTGGCAGGGCGCAGGAGAAGGACTCAGCTTTAAAGGGCTGGCCACTGGGGGTTTGACCATGCTCCATTGAGTTTATGGACAACACAAATTGGACTTGATGTGTTTTTTTTTTCTTTTTTCTTTTGTTTGGGGGTAGGGGACAGGGGTGCAAGGGTGGAAGCATGGATGTGGGAGAAATAGGAATCGAGTGTGATTGGGGTCTATTGTATGGAATTTCCAAATAATCAATAGAGATACTATGTTGGGGGAAAAAATAAAGATTAAAAAAAAAGAACCTAAAGCACATTAAAAACTCAAAAATGAGAGAGAATTACAGACCAATTTCCTTTCTGAACACAGATACAAACTGTTAATAAAATGCTTGCAAAACAAGTCCAAGTACACATCAAAAAGATCATCCACAAGGAACAAGCTGCTCTCATCCCAGAGATGCAGGAATGATTCAACATACATAGATCAATAAATATAGTACACCATATAAACAAACTGAATAATAAAAAAAAATGATCATCTCATTAGAAGCAGAAAATGTATTTGACAAATTGAACACCCTTCATATCGGAAGTCCTGGAAGGACTAGGGATGCAAGGGACATAACTCAACAAAATAAAAGTAATTTACAGCAAGCCCATAGCCAACATCAACTTAAAGAGAGAGAGGGACTCAAAGTATTTCCATTAAAATCAATAACAAAACAAGGTTGTCCACTTTCTCCATACCTTTTCAATTGTTCTTAGCTAGAACAATAAGACAACTGAAGAACTGAAGAAGATCCAGGGGATACAAAGAAGAAAGGAAGAAGTCAAAGTACTTTTATTTGCAGATGATAAGGTTATATACATAAATGACTCTGAAAATCCCACCGGGAAACTTCTATAGCTGATAAACACTTCCAGCAAAGAAGCAGAATACAGAATTAGCTCACAAAAGGAAGTAGCCATCCTATGACAAATGACAGTTTGATAAATAAATCAATGTGGTGGTTTTTTCAGGGAGCTGGGAATAGATCAAGATCCAGCTATATCAGTTGAGCATACATCCAAAGGATTCTATGTTCTACTCTATCTCTATGTACAGAGATAATTCTCATACATGTTCATTGCTGCTCTATCCAGAATAGCTAGAAACTAGAAACAACTGAGATGTCTATCAACAAATGAACAGATAAAGAAAAAGTGGTACTTTTACATACTGGAGTATTACTCAGCTGTTTAAAACAAAACACTTTCTTACCTTATGAATCTTTTGCTTGACATATGATGGTTTCCTATTTTGTTTCATTTTATAGGATTTCTATACATGTGAATGTGTGGTGTGTCTCTACATGTGTATGGGTTTCTCTTCGTGTGCTTTTCTTTGTCTCTCTTTTTTCTATGGGTTTGTCTTTGTTTTGTCTTATTCTGGTTGGTTGGTTTCTTTTGATTTTATCTTAACTTATTTTTGAGATTCTTCTTTGTTTTCTAAGGAGAGAGAAAAAAGGTGTGGATTTGAGTGGGTGGAGAGGTGGGGAGGATCTGGGAGAACTTGAAGGAGGGGGAACCATAATCCAAACATATATTGCATGGAGGGAAAAGTCTATTTTCAATTAAAAAAAGGTAAAGAAATTGAATTTCATTTTTAGCCAGTGAGAATGGCAAATATCAACAAAACAATCCACATAAAATTGTAGCTGAAGTTAACTCCAGTCCTGCCTGGGCCCACAGCCACTCAGACCCAAATAAACACACAGACACTTATATTATTTAAACTGTTTGGCTTAATGGCTCAGGTTTCTTGCTATCTAGTTCTTGTATTTTAAATTAACCCATTTTTATTAATCTATAAGGGGCTTAGTAGAGACCCTAGGCTCAGCCTGGGAGGAGGGGACTAGACCTGCCTGGGCTGAGTCCACCAGGTCAATCTCAATCCTCGGGGGAGTCTTTGCCCTTGAGGAGATGGAAGAGGGGGGCGGGACGGGGGGAGGGGGGCCGGACGGGAGGAGGGAGAAAGGGGGAATCTATGGCTGATATGTAAAGTTGAATTATATTGTAAAATAAAATAAAATAAATTCAAAAAAAATAAAGGTAGAACTTTTGGTGTCTTTGAAAGATCAGAAGTTGTGCCTTGTTCTTGTACAATCTGGATGGCTAGTGACTGTTCTTTATAATAATACCTCTGAATATTGCTTTCAGAAACATGTGTTAGTTTATGGTTTGTTTCTGAGGTTGGAGGAATGTTAATCTTAGTATTCCATTGTTGTAACAGATCATGACTCCATAAATTTATAGCTATATTAGCTACATATGGCTTTAGTTTTCTTCTCTGCCCATCTGGCCCTATACATTTGAGCCATCTTGTACTCTGTTTCACTTGAGATAATGTTCCAATCCCTAACAGTTGAATATTTACCTCCTGAAGAGGCCAAATTGGATGCAAAAATTCTGTTGCAATTATTGTAATGTCAGCACCTGTGTCCACCAAACCTTCCAAGAGAATGTCATTTATTCGTATTGTTAATTTTGGTCTTTGTTCATTTATAGAAGTTTGCCAAAACATTCAATTTATGGTTTCTCCTGAATTTCCTGTTCTCTCTGCTATAGCTGTTCTATCACTCCAAGCAGCCTGCTTTATTCCAATAGGCATTTGGTTATTTAATTGCCCTGAGAAGTGGTTTCTTCTATGATGGCAGCAAAGTCTGAACTGAATTTGCTGTGGGTGCCTGTGTGAGGCCCCTCAGAGAGTTTCCCGATGGCAGAGGCAAAGGATTATCTTGTCTGTCCCTCGTTGATCTACATTTGTTAGTACAGTTTTTACCCTTACCACACCTTCTGCATAATCCAGAAGGGAGGGACATTGTGTTGCCATTGTTCCTTGAATAAACATTGTTTCTAGGAATGCCCTGTTTACACTCTCCTTTCAAATAACCTTGTTTACTTCAATCAAAACATCTGTCATTATTATTTTTCCTCAAAGCTTTTGATATCACCTCTCCTATCCACATATCATCATGGTCGTGAGACTCAATATTAATTGTGTCCCTGATCCAATCCTCTAAGTGTGCTGATCTTGCCTTTAATGGCCTGATTATTCTTTTGCATGCTACATTCATGTTCTCAAAAGCCAAAGATTCAATTATTATCTGTCTAGCTTCTGAATTTGGTATCATTCTATTTACTGCCTTTGTAAATATGGAACAATGGCCAGTGACTGTTCTTTATAATAATACCTCCTAATATTGCTCTCAGAAACATGTGTTAGTTTATGGTTTGTTTCTGAGGTTGGAGGAATGTTAATCTTAGTATTCCATTTTTGTAACAGATCATGGCTCCATAAATTTATAGCTATGTTAGCCACATATGGCTTTAATTTTCTTCTCCACACATCTGGCCCTATACATTTGAGTCATCTTGTACTCTGTTTCACTTGAGATAATGTTCCAATCCCTAACAGCTGAATATTTACCTCCTAAAGAGGCCTTTGCAAGAAATCAGCGAAGGATTCTCTAGGGCCTTATATAACTTTTGTAAATTACTCAATTTTTCCCCCTGCTTCCTCAGTTTTGTCCCATGCATTCATGGCTGCCATGTGGCATAGAATTAAGGTTTGGTTATTATATAAACATTGTCTTTGTATAGTAGCATAATCGCCCTCTCTGAGGAGCTGATCCTGGGAAATTTCCACACCTCTGGTCCTACATTGTTGTTCTTTTGTTTTAGCCTCCTCTTTAACCCATATTCTCCATTGTAACTGTGGAATGGCCTCTAGGACAGCTATAATTAACTTTTTCCAGTCCTGAGGGATAATTGTATTACAAGTTGACCATGAGTTTAACATCTGCTTTACAAATGGAGAATGCATGCTTCTTTAAATCTCCTTAAAACTAACATTTCACTGGAGTCCAATAAGCTTGTACATGAGCATTTGGCAGTTCCTATAAGGTTACAGGATAGATTAAGTTGGGTTGTTTGAAAACAGTCTGTCTCTCTGTAACCATATAATTTAATCCTGAAATAATTTCACCTTAAGTTCTTCTGTCTGGGTCTGAATTTTTCTATAATTCATTTAAGCAGGTTTTTCTAAAGTCAATCCTGAGATACATTCACCTTTAAATTCTCCTGTCTGGATCTGAATTTCTCTATGATTCATTTTAACAGATTTTTCTAAAGCTTTTACCTTGGCACTTAAATTGACCCACCTTTTTAATGCTAAAATAAAAATGATCAAGCAAATAATATTCATAATTGATATTACGTACATCCCATTAACATTAATTATCCTCTCATTTAATTGTTCCATTTTCAGACTGCCTAATGTGTTATCAAACAGAGACCAAATTCCTTCCATAGTAAAAATGTTTCCCATTTTTTAATGCAGGGGGTGGGGTGGGGAGGGAATTCTCTTTTAACTACTTTCACCCTTTAAGATATCTTAATTGACTCACCAAGTCTGCTGACTGCATAGAACAGTAGAAGTCTGAGATAATTTCAAAGCAGCTACATAGTATGGTGGCAGACTGAGATAGGAATCCAGAGAGAGAGTGAGCCCATCACCCACCAGGAGAGAGAAAGTCAAAGAGATTCTGGCCATGTGCTCCAGCCTGAGCAGTGTAACCAGGCCTGAGCTAGGGGCCCTGTAAGCCCACAAACAGCTTTTTAATGATTCTTGCCACATTGGAGTGCCAATTGTAGATGAATTTCTAAATGGTCTTATTAAATAAAAAAACATGGAGCCAAATATAGCGGTGAAAGCCTTAGAGAGTGCAGGGAAATAGGGAAAGTCACCAGCCAAATTTACCTCACCAACTCTGCAGCTTCTAAATGCCATGACTTCCTGTTTACCCATGCCTATATACCTTGCTGTTCTGCCATCTGATTTGCTCTCTCTGTTCAGCTACATCACTTCCTCTTCCTACCCAGCTCTGTTACTTCCTGTCTGTCTGTACAGAACTCCAGATCTCCATGGTTAACTAGTTTTGGAATTTAAGGCGTGTGCCACCACACCTGGCTCTGTTTGCAGTGTGGTCTTGAACACACAGAGATCCTGCCTGCCAAGTGATAGGATTAAGGGATTGTGCTAACATTGACTTCTTCGTTTACTTAAAATGGCTTTCTATTTCTTCTTATTGTCCAGGCAAGCTTTATTGATTAAAGCACAAATAAAACATCACCACATTTCAGCACAAATAAAATATCACCACACCTAATTATCAAGTTTATCCTAGATTTGGGATTTTGACTAGATTCAATAGAGTTATTTTATATTAGGGTTATGGTTTAGATTATGACTAGGGTTAGTGTTAGGGCTATGGACAGTTTTATGGTGATGTTAGGATTAGTATTAAGGCTAAGGGCAGTTATAGTAATATTTCTAACATTAATGATGGAGTTATCTGTGGAATTGGAGTTAGAGTAAGGGCTATTGATACTTTTAGTATTTTCTATAATGATAGTTTTAGAGGTATTGGTAGACTTCAGTTTATGGTTATAGTTGCTTTGTGATTAGGTTTAGTTTTAATTCCAGGTTTTAGGTTAGATTTTGTTTAGGTTTGTATTGGAATTGGTGGGTTGAATCAGGGTTAGGATTACAGATACTATTAACTTGGAGTTTGGTATAAAGTTAGTGTAAGTACCTAACTTATTAATAGAACTAGGATTAATGTGAGTTTTACACCTAGTTTTAGGGTTCAGTCTAAAGGTAGAATAAACTTTTATTTAGGGCAAGGGATATATTTACAGCTAGGATTTGAGCTAGATATGATTAACATGAGTGCTAGTGTTTGTGTTAGTATCCTAAATAGTTATAAGGTAAAGCTAATTGTAGGGTTAGTGTTAGATCCAGGGTTAAAGCTATTGCCAGAGGTAATCTTAGGGCTGTTAGAATCAGAACTTGTTTAGGGTTAGCTTTTGAGTTAAGGTGAGGGGTAGAACTAGTGTTTAAATTAGGTGTAGAGCTTGGTTTAGGATTAAAGTTATGGTTAGGGGTAGATTTTCCTTATTGGTAGGGTTAGGATATTGATTAGTGCTAGGGTAAGGTCAGTGTTATGCCTCGAATTGTAGTTTCATTTAGTTGTAGGTTTAGGATCAGAATAGAACTAGGGTTAGAGTTAAGTATACAGACAGGTTTAGATTTATTTCTAAGATTAATTTTAGAGTTAGCATTAGGCTTACAGCTATGCTTAGTCCAGGTTTAGTAGTTAGGAATAAAGACAGTTTTAGATGTACTTTTAAATTAATGTTAGTTTACAGGTACATTTATGCACTTACAAATTGTGCAATGTGAGCACTAAATTTATGGTTTGGTTTTTGGTTAGGATCTGAGCTAGGTTAAGGCTCATACCTTAGGTTAGGGATACAGCCGATCAAGTTAATGTTCTAAGTTGGTTTATCATTAGTTTTAGCAATAGCGTTTTTTCTTTAGGATGCATGTAGGGTTATGGTGAGGTTAGGGTTATGATTATGTTAGAGTTTTCACTAGCTCTGTTGCTAAGGCTACAGACAGTTTTAGATTTATTTCAAAGATTAATGTTAGATTTAAACATTATGCTTAAAAAATTGTTAAGATTAAAGTTTTGGTTTTCACAGGCTTAGTTTAAAGATTGTTTTAGATGGTACATGATACTTCTAAGATTAAATATACTGTTAGAGGTTTGGTTATGGTAGGGTCAATGCTAGGGATACTGTAGAAGGAAGTTTTCCTGTGTTGTGTCAGGTCCCGCCAGGTTTCCCTGGCACTTGGTCCCAAGCAAACACACAGAGGCTTATATTAGTTACAAATGGTATGGCCTATAGCTCAGACTTCTTGCTATCTAGCTCTTCCATCTTAAATTAACCCATTTCTATAAACTATATGTTGCCACATGGCTATGGCATTACCAATCTGCTGGTATCTTGTTGATCCTTCCACAGTGGCGGGCTGGTGTCTCTTCCACTCCACCCTTCTTCTCTCTGTATCTCTTCTTGGATTTCCCACCTGGCTGTAAGCTTTCTTACCATTGGCTAAATCAGGTTTATTATTATCCCATGGGAGCCACACATATTCACAACATACAGAAAGATATCCCAAAGCAGGATGGTATTTGTGCTTGCTAGTTTTATGTCAACCCAACAGTCAATATTACCTGAGAAGTTGGAATCTTGGTTGAAAAAATGCTTCCATAAGATCAGAGTGTAGGCAAACCAGTTAAGCATTTTCTTAATTAATCATTGATATGTGATAGGCTGGCCCATTGTGAATTATACCACCCCTGTGCTGGTGGTCTTGGCTTCTACAAGAAAACAGTCTGTGCAAACCATGAGTAACAAGCCAGTAAGCAACACTCTTCCATGGCATCTGCATCAGTCCTTTTCTCAGGGTTTCTGCCCTGTTTGAGTTCTTGTCTTGACTTCCTTTGATGATGAATAGTGGTGTGAAAGTGTAAGTCAAAGAAACTCTTCCCTTCCCAAGTTCCTTTTACTCACTGTGTTCACCACAAGAATATTAACCCTAAGATAGCATTTGTCTTTTTTTCTAATGCTAGTTTTAGTGGGAGATGTAAAGTGCTAAGATTAGATCTAAGTTAGTTGTTAGTATTTTTGTTAGTGCTGGCATTAGGGACAGAGTGTATTTTAGTGTTAGAATTGATGACAGAGCTAGCATTAGGGTAAAGAATATGATTAGATTAGAGTTGGTTATAAAGTTAATATAACAGCTACAGATAGTCCTAAAAAGGGGGTTAAAGTTACTTTTAAACCTTATTTTGAGGATTAGGCAGGAAATAGGGGTACTATTTTATTCATAGATGGGATATATTTAGTGCTATTTTGTGATGTAGGTTAAGAGCTAGAATTGTTGTTATGGTTAGTTGTAGGCAGAGAAAAAAAGTTTGAGTGATGTTTAGGATTAGGGATAGATTTAAACTTGCAAAGTTGGCTGTGTCAGTATTTAATTTAGGTGTTAGTTTATGGTTAGGGTCAAAGGTATGGTTAGGCATAGGACTTGGGTTTAATATAGAGCTTGGTGTAGCTTTAGGGTAAGGGGACAGTTGGTATTAGACATTTGTTCATGGCTAATTTTAGTCCCAGTTTTAGTGATTGGATGAGATGATGGCTTAGGGTTAAGCTTTTTGCTATAGTCTTAGTGTTGTTTTAGGATTTTGATTATGATGAGATTTACAGCTAAAGGAGGTTAGATTTTGGGTAATGGTTTGGGATATATCCAGTTTTAGTATTAGGCTACAGAGAATTTCATTTACTTCTAAGATTAATATTAGAGTAGGAGGAAATGGTAGAGTTATTGTTATATACAAATTAGCTTTTGAGCCAGGGTACATTTCTAAGACTAATTTTAGAGTTAGAGATAGTTATAGGGTTAGAGTTAGTGCTAGGAACAGTATTACCATTATTTCTAAGTTTAATTTCAATTTAGTGTTAGGATTATGGTTGAGGTTAGAGCTAGGTTTGTCATTATGGTTAATGTTGGCCCTCGGGTTGGTGTTGGTTTTGGGGTTAAGGCTAGAACTAGGTTTAGGTTTAGGTCTAGGATTGTTGACCATTCAGTGTTGGGAGTATAGATAGGG
>CABHPP010146027.1:0-11411 GCA_902168425.1 Peromyscus attwateri | reverse complement strand
TAGTATCTAGATGTAGGGTTTCAATTTCATTTAGGTCTAAGTTCATATTCAGGTCTCATGTTTGAACTAGGGTTAAGTTTATCATAAGAACTGGATATTGGATTAGTATCAACGTTTAGTCTAGGGTTAGAAGTATTGTATTTTTTTAAATTTTATTTTACAATATAATTTAATTCTACATATCAACCGCGGATTCCCTTGTTCTCCCCCCTCCCGCCCCCTCCCCTTCCCCCCAGCCCACCCCCCATTCCCATCTCCTCCAGGGCAAAGACTCTCCAGAGGATTGAGATCAACCTGGTAGACTCAGTCCAAACAGGTCCAGTCCCCTCCTCCCAGGCTGAGCCAAGCGTCCCTGCAAAAGCCCCAGGTTTCAAACAGTCAACTCATGCACTGAGCACAGGGCCCGGTCCAACTACCTGTATGCCTCTCAAGCAGATCAAGCCAATCAACTGTCTCACCCATTCAGAGGGCCTGATCCAGTTGGGGGCCCCTCAGCCATTGGTTCACAGTTCATGTGTTTCTATTCGTTTGGCCATTTGTCCCTGTATTCCATCCATCCCTGGTCCCAACAACTCTTGCTCACATAAACCCTCCTCCTTCTTGCCAATTGGACTCCCGGAGCTCCACCCAGGGCCTGACCGTGGATATCTGCATCTAGTTCCCTCTGTCACTGGATGGGGTTTCTAGCACGACAATTAGGGTGTTTGGCCATCTTATCACCAGGGTAGGTCAAATCGGGCTATTTCTCGACTATTGCCAGCAGTTTATTGTGGGGGCATCTTTGTGGATTTCTGTGGGCCTCTCCAGCACTTTGCTTCTTCCTATTCTCATGTGGTCTTCATTTATCATGAACATTCCTTGTGTTCCCTCTCTGTTCTTGATCCAGTTGGGATCTCCTGCTTCCCCAAATTCTCTTTCTCTCGCCCCTCGCCCCTCATTACTCCCACTCACGTCCAGATTCTTCATGTAGATCTCATCCATTTCTCTGTCATTGGGCGATCCCCGTGTCTTTCTTGGGGTCCTATTATCCAGGTAGCCTCCCTGGTGTTGTGAGTAGCTGTCCAGTCATCCTTGTTCCACAACTAGTATTCTCCTATGAGTGGGTACATACCATGTTTGTCTTTCTGAGTCTGGGTTACCTCACTCAGGAGGATTTTTTTCTAGATCCCTCCATTTGCCTGCAAACCTCATGATGTCATTGTTTTTCTCTGCTGAGTAGTATTCCATTGTATATATGTACCACAGTTTGTTTATCCATTCTTCGGTTGAAGGGCATCTAGGTTGTTTCCAGGTTCTGGCTATTACAAATAATGCTGATATGAACATAGCTGAGCAAGTGCCCTTGTGGTATGATTGAGCATTCCTTGGGTATATGCCCAAGAGTGGTATAGCTGGATCATGGGGGAGATTGACTCCCAATTTTCTAAGAAAGCGCCATATTGATTTCCACAGTGGCTGTACCAGCTTGCATTCCCACCAGCAGTGGAGGAGAGTTCCCCTAGCTCCACATCCTCTCCAGCACAAGGTGTCCTCAGTGTTTTTGATCTTAGCCAATCTGACTGGCGTAAGGTGGTATCTCAGAGTTGTTTTGATTTGCATTTCCCTAATGATTAGGGATGTTGAGCAATTCCTTAAATGTCTTTCAGCCATTTGTGTTTCCTCTGCTGAGAATTCTCTGTTTAGTTCTATGGCCCATTTCTTAATTGGACTGTTGGGAATTTTGATGTTTAATTTCTTGAGTTCCCTATATATTCTGGATATCAGTCCTCTGTCAGATGTGGGGTTGGTGAAGATCTTTTCCCATTCTGTGGGCTGTCGCTTTGCCTTGTTAACCGTATCCTTTGCTCTACAAAAGCTTTTCAGTTTCAAGAGGTCCCATTGATTGATTGTTTCTCTCAGTGTCTGAGCTACTGGTGTTATACCTAGGAAGCGATCTCCTATGCCAATGCGTTCAAGACTACTTCCTACTTTCTCTTCTAGCAGGTTCAGAGTAGCTGGATTTATGTTGAGGTCTTTGATCCACTTGGACTTAAGTTTTGTGCATGGTGATAAATATGGATCTATTTGCAGCCTTCTGCACGTTGATATCCAGTTATGCCAGCACCATTTGTTGAAGATGCTTTCTTTTTTCCATTGTACGCTTTTGGCTTCTTTGTCAAAAATTATATGTTCATAGGTGTGCGGATTAATGTCAGGGTCTTCAATTCGATTCCATTGATCCACAAGTCGGTTTTTATGCCAGTACCAGGCTGTTTTTATTACTGTAGCTCTATAGTAGAGCTTGAAGTCAGGGATCGTGATGCCTCCAGAGGTTGTTTTATTGTACAGGATTCTTTTGGCTATCCTGGGTTTTTTGTTTTTCCATATGAAGTTGAGTATTATTCTTTCCAGGTCTGTGAAGAATTGTGTTGGTATTTTGATGGGGATTGCGTTGAATCTGTAGATAGCTTTTGGTAAAATTGCCATTTTTACTATGTTAGTCCTGCCTATCCATGAGCACGGGAGATCTTTCCATTTTCTGACATCTTCTTCAATTTCTTTTTTCAGGGACTTGAAGTTCTTGTCATATAGGTCCTTCACTTGCTTGGTTAATGCTATCCCAAGGTATTTTATGTCATTTGTGGCTATTGTAAAGGGTGATGTATCTCTGATTTCCTTCTCAGCCTGTTTGTCAGTTGTATATAGGAGGGCTACTGATTTTTTTGAGTTGATCTTGTATCCTGCTATGTTGCTGAAGGTGTTTATAAGCTGTATCAGTTCCTTGGTTGAATCTTTGGGGTCACTCAAGTATACTATCATGTCATCTGCAAATAGGGAAAGCTTGACTTCTTCCTTTCCCATTTGTATCCCCTTAATCTCCTTATGCTGTCTTATTGCTCTGGCTAGAACTTCAAGTACTATATTGAATAAGTATGGGGAGAGTGGACAGCCTTGCCTCGTTCCTGATTTTAGTGGAATTGCTTTGAGTTTCTCCCATTTAATTTGATGTTGGCTGTTGGCTTGCTGTAAATTGCCTTTATTATGTTGAGGTATGTTCCCTGTATTCCTGATCGCTCCAAGACCTTTATCATGAAGGGGTGTTGGATATTGTCAAATGCCTTTTCTGCATCTAGTGAGATGATCATGTGGTTTTTTTCTTTCAGTTTGTTTATATGGTGTATTACATTGACGGACTTTCGTATGTTGAACCACCCTTGCATCCCTGGGATGAAGCCTACTTGATCATGGTGGATAATTGTTTTGATGTGTTCTTGGAGTCTGTTTGCCAGTATTTTATTGAGTATTTTTGCATCAATGTTCATGAGGGAGATCGGTCTGTAGTTCTCTTTCTTTGTTGTATCCTTGTTTGGTTTAGGAATCAGGGTAATTGTAGCCTCATAGAAGGAGTTTGGTAATGTTCTGTCTGTTTCTACTGTGTGGAACAATTTAGAGAGTATTGGTATTAAGTCTTCTTTGAAGATCTGGTAGAATTCTGCACTGAAACCATCTGGCCCTGGGCTTTTTTTGGTTGGGAGACTTTTAATGACTGTTTCTATTTCCTTAGGAGTTATTGGACTATTTAAATAGTTTATCTGGTCTTGATTTAACTTAGGTATGTGGTACCTATGCAGAAAATTATCCATTTCTTTTAGATTTTCCAGTTTTGTGGAATAGAGGTTTTTGAAGTATGACCTGATGATTCTCTGGATTTCCTCAATGTCTGTTGTTATGTCCCCCTTTTCGTTTCTGATTTTGTTAATCTGGATGCTCTCTCTCTGTCTTTTGGTTAGTTTGGATAAGGGCTTGTCTACCTTGTTGATTCTCTCAAAGAACCAACTCTTTGTTTCATTGATTTTTTTGTATTGTTCTCTTTGTTTCTATTTTGTTGATTTCAGCTCTCACTTTGATGATTTCCTGGCGTCTATTCTTCCTGGGAGACTTTGCTTCTTCTTGTTCTAGAGCTTTCAGTTGTGCTGTTAAGTCACTAGTGTGAGATTTCTCCAACTTCTTTATGTGCGCATTTAGTGCTATGAATTTCCCTCTTAGCACTGCTTTCATAGTGTCCCATAGGTTTGGGTATGTGGTGTCTTCATTTTCGTTGATCTCTAGGAATTCTTTAATTTCTTTCTTTATTTCTTCCCTAACCCATTGGTGATTCAGTTGAGCATTATTCAGTTTCCATGAGATTGTAAGTTTTCTGTAGTTTTTGTTGTTGAAATCTAACTTTAGACCTTGGTGGTCTGATAGAACACAGGAGGTTATTCCAATTGTTTTGTATCTATTGAGAATTGCTTTGTGGCCAAGTATGTGGTCAATTTTGGAGAAGGTTCCATGGGGTGCTGAGAAAAAGGTATATTCTTTTTTGTTAGGATGGAATGTTCTGTAGATATCAATTAAGTCCATTTGGGTCATGACTTCAGTTAAGTCCTTCATTTCTCTGTTAAGTTTCCATTTAGGAGATCTGTCCAGTGGTGAAAGTGGGGTATTGAAGTCTCCCACTATTAATGTGTGGGGTTTTATATGTGGTTTAAGCTTTAGTAGTGTTTCTTTTACATATGTGGGTGCCCTTGTATTTGGGGCATAAATGTTCAGAATTGAAATTTCCTCTTGGTGGATCCTTCCTGTGATGAATATGTAATGCCCTTGTTGATCTCTTTTGATTGATTTTAGTTTGAAGTCTATTTTGTTGGATATCAGGATGGCTACACCCGCTTGTTTCTTAAGACTGTTTGATTGGAAAGTCTTTTCCCAGCCTTTTATTCTTAGGTAGTGTCTGTCTTTGTATTTGAGGTGTGTTTCTTGTATGCAACAGAAAGATGGGTCCTGCTTTCGTATCCATTATGTAAGCCTGTGTCTTTTTATAGGCGAATTAAGTCCATTGTTATTAAGAGATATTAATGACCAGTGATTGTTCATTCCTGTTATTTTTTGGTGGTAGTGTGTCTGTACTTCTTATCTTTGGGGTTTACTGCTGTGGGGTTATCTATTGCCTGTGTTTTCAAGGGTGTATCTGACTTCCTTTGGCTGGAATTTTCCTTCTAGTGCTTTCTGTAGGGCTGGGTTTGTGGATAAGTATTGTTTAAATCTGGCTTTGTCTTGGAATGTCTTGTTCACTCCGTCTATGATGATTGAAAGTTTTGCTGGGTATATTAGTCTAGGCTGGCATCCATGGACTCTTAGTGTCTGCATTACATCTGTCCATGTTCTTCTGGCTTTCAAAGTCTCCATTGAGAAATCGGGTGTTATTCTGATGGGTTTGCCTTTATAGGTCACTTGGCCTTTTTCCTTTGCTGCTCTTAATATTCTTTCTTTATTCTGTATGTTTAGTTATTTAAATATTATGTGGCGAGGGGACTTTTTTTGGGGGTCTAGTCTGTTTGGTGTTCTATAGGCTTCTTGTATCTTCATTGGCATTTCCTTCTTTAAGTTGGGAAAGTTTTCTTCTATGATCTTGTTGAATATATTTTCCGCGCCTTTAAGTTGGTATTCTTCTCCTTCTTCTATCCCTATTATTCGCAGGTTTGGTCTTTTCATGGTGTCCCAGATTTCTTGGACATTTTGGGTCATGACTTTTTTGGCTTTAGTGTTTTCTTTGACTGATGAATCTATTTCTTCTACCGTATCTTCAACTCCAGAGATCCTCTCTTCCATCTCTTGCATTCTGTTGGTTATACTTGCATCTGAAGTTCCTGATCGTTTACTTAGATTTTCTATTTCCAGCATTTCCTCTGTTTGAGTCTTCTTCATTTTTTCTATTTCCCTTTTCAGGTCTTGGACTGTTTCCTCCATTTGTTTCATTGCTTTTTCATGTTTTTCTTTCAGTGCTTTATTGTTTTCTTCCAGGACTTTATTTTTTTCTTCTACTTTAATTGTCCTTTCCTCTAGGTTTTTATAGCGCTCTTGCAATTTTTTTGTATTTTCCTCTATATAAGCCTCTATCTTCTTCATGATGTTATTCATAAGGCTGTTTTCTTCTGCTTCTTCCAATTTTTGATGATCAGCTCTAGATGTTGGAGGAGGGCTAGGTTCTGGTGATGCTGTATTGCTCTTCATTTTGTTGTATGTACTTCTGCCTGGACGTCTGCCCATCTCCTTGTGTTCGATCTTGGTCTTATCAGCTCACTTGGTGGAGAAAGAGCTGACAGATTCGGGAAGTCTCTCTCTTTTGTCCAGATGGGACTCTCTTCTCCAACTGGGAAGTGCGAGGCAGGTTGGGAGCTCTTGTTCAGATGGGAAGGCCGAAGCAGGATGGGAGCTATTGTCCAGATGGGAAGTCCGAGGCAAGATGGCAGCTCTTGTTCAGAAGAGAAGTCTTTTGTCCAGAAGGGAAGTCCGGGGCAGGGTGGGAGCTTTGTCCAGAAGGGAAGTCCGTCCGGGGCAGGGTGGGAGCTGGGGGCCGGTCTCTAAGTTTCAGGAAGTGGTGGGGGTCTCCGGGGGTGCTGGACTTGGGGGCAGGGCTTGGAGACTGCAGGGGATCTTGGAGAAGGGGGCCCTTCCTGGTAGGGGTGGGGGTAGAAGGGAACCTGCCCACTGGCCAAAAGTTCTACCTTTAAAATGGTTAACAGACAAGCCTCTATGGGTTCAGCAATGGCCTTTAACAATAGAAAAACTGCAGGCTTTAGAAGAGCTGGTACAAGAACAGTTAAATGCTCAGCATATTGAAGAATCAACTAGCCCTTGGAATTCTCCTGTATTTGTTATTATAAAGAAATCTGGTAAATGGAGAATGGTAACAGACATAAGAGCAATTAACAAAGTAATTCAGCCAATGGGCTCTCTACAATCTGGAATTCCTTTGCCTACTCTGTTACCTAAAGAATGGCCTCTTATAGTTATCGATGTAAAAGGCTGTTTCTTTTCAATACCCTTACAAGGAAAGGACAGAGAAAGATTTGCCTTCACGGTGCCTACTTATAAAAATTCTCAACCGGTTAAGAGATATCAATGGAGGGTTCTCCCACAGGGAATGTTGAATAGCCCAACCCTGCGCCAATATTTTGTACAACAGCCATTGGAAGTAATACATAAAAAATTTCCTAAACCTATAATTTATCATTACATGGGCGATATTTTACTATCTGATTCAAATGCAGATACTTTAGAAAGAATGTTCAAAGAAGTAAAGAAAATTTTGCCTTGTTGGGGATTACAAATTGCTCCTAAAATATACAAAGAAGAGATTCTATTAATTATTTAGGATATAAAATAGGTCTACAAAAAATTAGACCATAAAAGGTGCAAATTAGGAAAGATCAAATGTAGTCTCCTGATGACTTCCAAAGATTATTTGGAGACATTTCCCATCTATGAACTGTTGTTGGGGTAAAAAGATGATGACCTGAGTAATTTGTTCAAAACCTTAGAAGGTGACAAGGACTTAAATAGTCCAAGAGAATTATCAGCTGAAGCTGAGAGAGAATTGGTGGAAAAGAGAGTACAGGAAGGACATGTGGATTGTGTGGATCCAAAGCTTGATTGCATTTTGGTTATTTTACCCTCTAAGCATTCTCCTACAGGAATTTTAATGCAGAGGGAAGATACTATATTGTAATGGATATTTCTACCAAATAAACAGAGTAAAAAATTAAAAACTTATGTGGAAAAGATCTCTGAGTTGATTTTAAAAGGAAAATTGAGAGTTGTCATCTAACAGGAATAGACCCAGCAGAAATTGTAGTACATTTAACTAAGGATGACATAGATAAATTATGGGCAGAAAGTGAACCTTGGCAAAGAGCTTGCAGTAATTTTTTGGAAGAGATTAATAGTAAATATCCCAAAAGTGATAGGATTCAACTTATAAAGAGAGCTGATTGGATTCTGCCTCAAACTGTTCAAGTACACCTGTATCTGGAGTTCATACATTTTATATTGATGCAAACAAACAAGGAAAGGCAGGTTACAAGTCAGAAAATTTAAGTGAAATGGTTCAAAGTCCTTATAATTTGGTTCAAAAATTGGAATTGTATGCTATTCTGTTGACATTAATGGATTTTTCAGAACTTCTCAACATAGTTACTGACTCTCAGTATGCTGAAAAAGTGGTCTTACATATTGAGACTGCAGAATTTATTCCTGATGATTCAGGATTAACTTTGTTATTTATTCAATTATAAGATATAATCAGGAATAGGGAGCATCCCTTATATACATATAACTCACATCTGATCCTATACAGGTCTGCCAGGCCATCTAGCACAAGGTAATGATGAGATTGATAAACTCTTGATAGGAAATATGCTGGAGGCCTCAGAATTTCATTAAAAAAAAACCCATTATGTCAATAGTAAAGGTTTAAAAAAGGGTTTTTCCATAACCTGGCAACAAGCCAAGGAAATTATAAGGAAATGTCCTACTTGTTCTTTTTACAATCACACTCTACTACCAGCAGGATGTAACCCAAAGGGTACTCAGGGGAATGAAATCTGGCAGATGAGTGTGTTTCATTGTGCAGAATTTGGAAAACTGAAATATGTACACCACACCATTGATACTTATTCAGGATTTCAATGGGCACTTGCTAGAAGTTATGGCCATCATGGGTATACCTGCACAAATCAAAACTGACAATGCTCCAGCATATATCTCTGTTAAAATGAAACAGTTTTTTTGCTTATTACAATATAAAGCATATTACAGGGATACCACATAATCCTACAGGCCAAGCAGTTATAGAAAGTTCAACTAGAACTCTAAAGGATATGCTAAATAAACAGAAAGGGGTAACAAAACCCCCCAGAAATAGACTGCATAATGCTGTATTAACTTTGAATTTTCTCAGTGCTAATGAGAAAGGAACAACAGCTGCAGAGAGACATTGGATAATAGAAAAAAACTACAAAATTAAATCAGCCTATATACTTTAAAGATGTGCTGACCTCAGAATGGAAACCAAGATATGTGTTACATTGGGGATGAGGTTTTGCTTTTGTTTCTACAGGAGAAAAAAAGCTATGGATACCATCAAAACTGATAAAAGTTCAATTTGAACAAGAGACACCTCTTAATTAGAAGAGGTGATAGTTCATCAACCAGCATGATCATCCAATTTAAATTAACTTATACAACTAACAAATGCTTTTCATTTAATCAGATATAACTTGCCAAAAGGGAACCTCCCCAAAGTTAGGCTTGAGGAAGGGTTTTTGCTTTTGTCTTTCAGGAGAATGAAGGCTAAGGAATATGAAGAACACTGGACAAATGAGACATCTGAAGAAAAGCCATCCAGAAAAAAAAATGTCCCAAGAAAAAGAGTAAATTGAGCTATTGGTATATCACATATAAAATTTCATAAGTCTTCCTAAATGTTTGTTTCTGCTCTTCTCTACAAACACTTAACACAAATGGTCTTTTTATAGTCCCAGTGCAATTAAAAATTAAAGCTGGCTTTGGAGTTGGAGAATGGCTATATCAGTTTTCTTCAGAGAATCATGACTAGGCCTAACAGCAAATACTGTCCCTTGCTCTAACCTTATTCCTAATCCAATCTCTAAGACTAATATTAATCTTTGATATTCCTAAAATTGTCCATAGCCATAACAACCCAGGCCTAACCATAACCCTAACAGTACCACTAACTCTAATTTTAATCTTAGAAATTCACATAAAATGGTATCAAACCTTATCTGCAACCCTAACCATAATCATAACCATAATTTTACAAAAAACCCTAAATTAGAACCTGTTCAAAAATCCTTACTTGAAGCATAACTCTACATATAGCAGGACTACTGAAAGTAGATTTAAAGTAATCGAAAAACAATTTTTAATACTGTGTTTATGTCCCTAATTTTTAACTAGATTCAATGCCTAATATGATCCCTAACCTAACCCTAGCACTGACTCTAACCACCACCACACCTTAAATTTAAACCTTACATAGCTCTATTTTTAATTTACATCTAACCCTAGTTCTAAACATACATCAAGCCTACAAGTAACCATAACTACAATCCTGCCCATAACCTTACCCCTAAAACTAATCATTACCATAACTGAAACCTAGCCCTTACCCTATCTACAACCTTAACCATAACACTAACAAATTTCTATGCCTAATCCAAGTGTTGTCTCTGTCCCTAGTCTAAACCTAAAACTAACCCTAAAGGAAGCCATAATTCTAATCCCAGCTATATCACTTTCTCTAACCCTATGCCCAACACTAGCTCTAAACCAGGAACTAACTAAATAGTAAACCATACCCTTGGTTACACTCTAAATTTAACCCTAGATCAAACACTAGTATAAAATACAGCCTAAGCCCTAAAAGAAGTTGAAATGTACTCCAGCAAGAACCCCCAACTTTTTGTCTCAACTAAACATAACCCTAGTTCTAAAACTAACTGTAGCTCTTACAATAACATCATACCTCTAATTCTAATATGGTCAGCTGCCAATTCTAACCCTAAATATGAAACTACCTTTAAAACTAACTTCATGTCTAACACTCTTCCTACCTACAAACCTAGCCCAAACTTCAACTTTAAATTTACTTGTAATTCTAACTCAAAACTTAGAAATAACATAAATCCTATCCCTAGCCTTAACCCTAACCCTAATCCTACCTCTAACTCAAACATTATATTTAGAACAATATTAACCCTGTCGATAATCAGGCATAACCATAACTGTAACTCCAACAATAACCCTAGCCCTATAATAACCTTAATGAGACCCGTGGAATAACCCTAATCCAAATCCTAAAATTAACTCGAACGCTAATCCTGCCTACCCTTAATCACGAACATAACCCTAAATCTCACCCAAAATAAACTCTTGTAAGACCGAAGCCAACAATAACCATAACCCTACATGTAGCCCATACTAAAAATATGTCTAAAATTAAACATAAACAATTTTCTAACACTAATTGTAACCATTACTATAATGCTAAACCAAACTCCATCTGTAAACTGAGTCGTAAGCATAACCAGAGCTTTGACCCTAAATCCTAAATTTAATCCTCACATAGATCTATTTGTAAGTTTAGATCTAAACCTATTCCTAGCCCTAACTCATTATTTAACTCAACTAATCATAACAGGCCATCTTATACATAACCCTAACCCTAGCACTAATGATCCTCCAACCCTAACAAAAACCAAAACCAAATCCTACCTAGCCCTAACGATATCCATAAACCTAATCCTTACACTAAATAAACAATACACTTAACCTAGACATTGTCTTTACCCCAATCTTAACCATAAATGAAGCTGTAATTCTAAACCTAGCTCTCATCTTACCATAAATATAGCCCTAGTCCCAACTCTAAACCTAAGCCTAACATAAACTCTAAACTGAGAAATAACTTCAATACTAACCTAAAACCTACATCTCACCCTAAAATTAACCCTAGTTCAAACAGTAGCTCTAATAGTTCTAAATAACCTTGTAAACCTACATACAGCATAAACACTGAAACTAAGTCA
>CABHPP010146026.1:0-46958 GCA_902168425.1 Peromyscus attwateri | reverse complement strand
CTTTTAAAATAAACTCATATGTTTGAAACTCACGGCATGCTTTGGGGATTTGTGTAATTTTCACATCTCTCTCACCTCTACCAGTGTTTGGCTTTCTCATTAGATTCTTATTTGGACAAAGCAACAGAGAATTTTGATGTATGAATCATCACCAAGACACTTGTAAACAGTTATCCTAAACCAGTCCTAAGGCTTCCCTTGCGCTAGATCCCGGCAGGCAGGTGGCTCGCTTCTGGATTTTGGATTACATAGAGAAATGAGTTTATCCAAACATCATGTTCCATTATGAGCTCACGTCCTCTGACCTACGGCCTCATGAGCTAGACAGCAGGCAATGTACCTGCCCCTCCCTCTTTCCTATGTCTCTCTGTTTTCCTCTACTTTCCTCTCTCTCTCTCTCTCTCTCTCTCTCTCTCTCTCTCTCTCTCCTCCCTCCCCTCCCCCCTCCCTAGTCTTCTTTCTGTCCCTTCTCTCCGGCTTCTTTTCCATCATCACATTGTCCCTTATAAAGATCCTTCTGGTGACATGGAGCCTACCTGTGTAACATGAGACGATGTCTCACCTGGACATCTTAAGTCTGAAAGGTCCCTTTTGTCCTGTGAGGTGATTTACATTTCACCGAGCAAGACTGGGATGCACCCATACTGAAGGTTCACATCTGCCCTGCCTGCTCTCTGTACAGCCCACGGGTGGTCTGCTTTGGAAGTCCTCCCTAGGAGCCACTACAGCGGCCTTTCTTTAAAAAAAACAACACTGTGTGTGTGTGTGGTGGGGAGTTAGGGTAAAATATGTAAGTCATTCAGGAAATGGCCTACTGTTTTAACAAGCCTCATGCTGTCTCCCCTGGGTAGGTTTCTTAAAAGTCACTGGCAGTTTTCCTCTGTATCTACACTGCTGTGGACAGTGCTGCCATCAACATGAGCATGGGGTCCTATGGAAGCCTTACTTATAATTTTTAGAGGGAACTCTATACGGTCCGCCATCCTAACTACATGTCTCACACTCTAACGTACAGCAGTGTGTGTAGTGACAATATTCTGTGTATGGTACTATATAATTTTAAGAGAGGAGGTCTCAAATTAAATATTCTTGCTAGAACTAATAGGGTTGTGGGAGCGTTGAGAGGTGACAAATGAGTCATTACTTGATTATGGTGACAGTTTCAAGGGCTCATGAAAACCCCCAATGATATACACTAAGCGTCCACACTTGGGGTGTATTGCTTACCAAGGAAGCTGTTACGAGCTCTTAGTCCGCAGCTGTTGCTCCTTCAGACATTAGCTTCCACTTGCCTAGTGGACAGGAAGTTATCCTTTTCTGCTTCCAGCTTGCATGAGCTGCTGGTCATTAGACCTCCCCTCCCACAAAGCATGTAAATAATGTCCAAATGAAAACTCGTTGCCAAGGTCACAGCGGGGGTTTGTACCGATGACCGCCAACTCAGTGGTGCAAACAACCACTTTTTGAAGTTTGAGCTCTGTGGACCAGGATGGAAAAGGGTCTCACCGAACTCAGAGAAAGCCTGACAGGCCCAGCTCCTCCAAGGACACTGGGAAGGGCTGAATCCTCCCTTGCTCTCTAGCCTCCAAGGCCTCCCAAGGATGTTGGCTCCCAGCCTCTTCATCTCTCTTTAAAGACAATGGGTGAGTTTCCCTAGCTCTCCTTCAAGTCCAGCTTCAGTCTCTACGACCCACTGACCCACAAGCCTTCATCTCCTTTGTAAGATAAACGGCCACAGCTCTGGGATCAGGCATAGCATCTTTCAAGATATCATTCTACAGCCTCAGCTACAGGATGGCTCACGTTAGGATCTCAGAGAGGCAAACTGATGAGGCACCATGACTCTTATAGACTTCCCCACCAGCCCAGGTATAACCTGGAGATCTGTGGGGAAAGCTACCTCCCAAGGACTCAGTTTGAGCTTTGGCCTTCGTGGTCCAGCAGTGCCCCCTCATCCGACAACATTGCAGCCTGCAATGTGGAAGTGAAATGACTCCCATCCATCCCTTTGGTAAGTATTAACCACGGCATGGCCCTCAGATGCCACCACTGCCTGGCTCTGATTGTCCCTGTCCCTGAGTGGAGCCAGTAGTATTCACCCTGAGGGGGGATGCTTTCCTACCATTCGTCTGTTCTAATAGATCTCTCCATGAACAGGGGAGTCTGAGGCCTCTGAGTCTGAAACTTTCTCCTAATGAAATTGTCCTTGACCATTAAGTTAATAGAACTGCAGAGGGAATAGTTCATGAGCTGGGAGCAGGCCTCCATCTTTCCCTGGTCTTTCAGATGGCTCTGTTGGGACACACACGTGGTGGAGGATTGAGACTACTCCGGATGGGGGTGGAGGCAGCAGCATAGAGGTCATTTTTTTCTGCCGTCATATAAAATTGAAAGCCTAGAGAGTGCCAGGAGAAAGTTTTTTAAACTTTTATGAATTATTCCCACAAGGAGCCATAAGCATTTTTCACTGTGGCCATTTCGGCTCAGCAGAGCAGCGAGTGGCCGACAGCTGCCTGGCTTTGTGATTAAAGGCTATGTTCTGCTGCCCAGTCACACAGGCCTGGAAGAGGGTGGACTGTGTCCTCAGGGCCAAATCTATTCAGTCAGGAAACAGGAGAACAAAATGCAAGAACAAGCTGTGGTCCCATGGGGAGCCGCTTCCCCAGGCAGGCTGAGAATGTCTACTTCCAAACCAGAGGGCAGGTACAGAGAGCGCTGAGGGAAAGGACCCCTAGTGAATGAGCCGCCATGGCTGGCATTCATGCACACTTGACTAGAGGCTGGTGTGGGCTGTGAGTTTCAGTCCTCAGTTCTGCTCATGCCCTACCGTCTGTCCTACCCCACGGACTCCCATCTCTGGTTGGCAGGACTAGCTGCTGTTCTAGCTGGCTCTCTTCCTGGGCCACCTAGCCATGTTCAGCTGACCTTGAGAAATACCTGGGCTCTAGTACTGACATCAGCAAAAAGAGTCATTATGGAACCTACCAGAGAAGTGGCTCTGAGAAGCAAAGGGGCCGTGTGAAGCCCTGGTCATCTGGCCAATGCTTCCAGCATTTCCTGATGGCACTAAGGTCAGAAGACCCAGAACATTCCCCTTGCATGTCCTGAGATCACACAGAGGACCAAACCCAGGTTCATCCTTCAAACTGGAGGGAAACAGCCTAGGAGTCCAAGTCCACCTCCATGTTGTTTCTAGTAGAAGTCTGTGTGCACACATGGGTGCTGTGGATATCACTCTGTATAAATAAAATGCTGATTGGCCAGTAGCCAGGCAGGAAGTATAGGCGGGACAAGCAGAAAAGAGAATCATGGGAGCAGGAAGGCTGAGTCAGAGAGACCATGCCAGCCGCCGCCATGAGTACCACCATGTAAGATACTGGTAAGCCACGAGCCATGTGGCAAGGTATAGATTTATAGAAATGGGTTAATTTAAGATGTAAGAACTAGATAGCTAAAAGCCTGAGCCATTAGGCCAAACAGTTTAAATAATATAAGCGTCTGTGTGTTTATTTTATAAGTGGGCTGCGGGACTGCGGGGGCTTGGCGGGACCAGACAGAAGCTCTCCAGCTACACATGGGCTCTAACAGGGAGCCACACAGTCTCCACACACCCATAAGGGGCTCAGAGGGCTGAGCGCTGGCTGAAGACATCATGCCTTCTGTGTAGCTCACTTCCACCTCCTAAGAACCAGACCCTCTGAGACAATCTCAGCACAGATGTTAAGTTCCTGGGGGCACAGTCCTGATTGAGACGTCCCCCGCTGTCCCAGTAATAGTCTCAACAGGTCTTTTTTTTTTTAATCTCTGATGATCCAGTGATTAGTTGTGCAGTGCGTTTAGCCCTTGTACCTCCTCACCCATGGGTCCTCACCCACTGTTACCGATCACATGACCCTTTCAAAGGATCTAGCAGGTCTCTGCTGAAGCCACAGCATTAGAAAGCAGAAAGTATTTCCTTCTGTGTGAAGCAGGTGCCAAGGTCTGCCCTGTCTATGGAACACCTGGGACTGGTACCCCATAACAGGGGAGTTAACTGGGCATCTGGTGTCAGTGTGTCCTGCAGTGCCCCATGTCCTAGGGAAACTTCACTAAGCAGTGCTGATGCTTTTACTCATACCTCAACTCACTGTGTAAGTTCTCTGTGGAGCCTGGAGTCAGGCTCCCTCATGGGAAGTGACACTGAGGGACTGTCATGACTTGACTCTAAGATATCCCCTGGGGGCTCATGTATTGGAAATTTCCACTGCCAGCTGATGGTTTGGGGGGAAGTGATGTAACCCTCAGATGGAGTGACCCCTTGATGGGGTCATCATTTGGTGGCATTATTGAGACTTACTAGAAAGTAGAAGGTAGGACCTTGTTGGAGGAAGTGGGTCACTGAAGTATGCCCTGGACAGATATATCTTACTTCCTGTCTCTGCCTCACCTCCACTTCTCAGCTGCTATCAAGTAAGAAGCTCTGCTCACATTCTCTGACCACCAAGATTGTTTAGCCTCACCTCAGGTCCCAGTGAAACCAGCTGTGCTGGAGAGTTTTGTGTCAACTTGATACAAACTAGAGTTATCTGAATGGTGGAAACATCAATATCCAGCTATAAGGCATTTTCTTAGTGATCAGTGGGGGAGGGCCCAACCCATTGTGGGTGGTGCCATCCTTGGGCTGGTCATCCTGGGTTCTATAAGAAAGCAGGCTGAGCAAGCCATGAGGAGCAAGCCAGTAAGCAGCACCCCTCCATGGCCTCTGCATCAGCTCCTGCCTTGTTGAGTTTCTGCCCTAACTTCCTTTGATGATGAACAGCAATATGGAAATGGAAGCCAAATGAACCCTTTCCTCCCCACCTTGCTTTTGGTCATCATGTTTCATCACAGCAACAGTGACCCTAACTAAGACACCAGCTGACTTTGGACTCAAGCCTTGACACTGTAAGCCAAGGCACCCCTTCTTCACATTGTTTCTCTGACATGTTTGTCTCAACACCAAAAAGCTGACAGCCCTGGGTTCCTATGAGGTTCTGAGAGGCCTCACTGCCAGGGGCTGTTGGTTCCTCCTAAAAAGGAACCACAGGTTCCTCTTTAAAAGGCCGGGATTTGTGTAAAGGTGTTAAAAAAAAAAAGAACTTAAGCTTGCAGGACTCAAAAGAGCACCTGTGACCCATCAGTGACCCCCAAACAACCCTAAACACATGCCTTGTCTCCAAAACAACCTATGTGCCTCTGAGGGCAGCATCACAGTGAGTTTATCCTTTGTTATGTCCCATCAAGCCCTGCCCTCCCTTTGTGCTGAGTCCCCCCGGTGGGGTCCTCATCTCTCATAGATGTGAGTTCCCAGATCCCAGATTGCATGTCTGGCCCTGCCAGTCTCCGTGCTTACCTGCCCCTGTGTCCTGGGAGCAGGTGACAGATGTACTTCCCACGTATGCCTCCTCCTGTCCTCTCAGCAGCACGGTCCATGGCTCTGCCCCTCTGCTTCACTGCCATATTCCTGTCTCAACCAGATCCTGGGGAAATGCAGCAGAAAACTGCAGAAAGGCAACCCTGTCTTTCTTTGCATTTTTGCCATGTGTACATATGACTTTAAAAAGTCTAAGGCCTCAAGTCATCCTCCCCAGTAGCAGCCACAGAGCCTGGCACTCAGCAGTATCGCACATGGCCAATCATGTGCATCTATATAACATTTTGCACAAATTGGGGCATTTTTACACACTTTTTCATCTAATGTTTTTTGTCATATTTGTCTTGTTTTTTTTTTGTTTTTTTTGTTGTTGTTGTTGTTTTGGTTTTTCGAGACAGGGTTTCTCTGTGTAGCTTTGCGCCTTTCCTGGAACTCACTTGGTAGCCCAGGCTAGCCTCGAACTCACAGAGATCCACCTGCCTCTGCCTCCCGAGTGCTGGGATTAAAGGCGTGCACCACCACCGCCCGGCTTGTTTTGTTTTGTTTTTGTTTTTGTTTTTGTTTTTTTTTTTGAGATAGAGTTTCTCTGTGTAGCCCTGGCTGTCCTGCAACTTGCTCTGTAGACCATGCTTGCCTCAAACTCAGAGATACACCTGCCTTTTTCTCCCAAGAGCTGAGATTAAAGGCATGTACCACCACCGCCCACTATCTTAGTATTTTAATATTGGTGCTTTTGTGGCTGCCTTTCAGCACTAATGAGCATTCCTTTTAAGCCTGTGTAGATTCCATTGCACAGCTAAATGGCCCTGCTGTGGCGTTTGGGTCTCTTCTGTGTTGTGGGATATTTTGTACACTGTGTGAAGATGTTTTGCTATGATTGGTGTAATAAAAAGCTGAACAGCCAATAGCTAGGCAGGAGATATAGGCAGTGAGAACTCTGGGAAGCGAGAACTCTGGGAAGAAGAAAGGCAGAGTCCCAAGCCAGACACCAGTGAGACACAGAACAAGTCAGACATACAGGACAGAGTGAAGAAGGTGACTGAGCCACATGATAGAATGTAGATTAATAGAAACAAGTTAATTAAGTTATAAGAGCTAGTTAGAAAAAAGCCTAAGCTAAGGCCAAGCTTTCATAATTAATAGTAAGTATTCCATGTTGTTATTTGTGAGCTGGTGGTCCAGACAAGTAAGTATAGCTACATGCCTGTCTCCTTGCTTTTGTAGTATAGCCATTTCCATGAATCTCTGCTCTCCCGTTGTGAATCCAGCCACCATGTGGTTCCACATTTGGGGATGATGCTGCAGGGGTGGTCAGCATCCTGAGTTGTGCACATTTTCTTTCCTCGAGGCCCAGCATGTAGTCTCAAAGGCAAAGCTGAGGGTACCTCTGCTGTGGCCCCATGCATACTGGGTGCTCCTACCCTGTGCCTTTGCCAGGCTGGAGTGATGCCATGTTGTGGCATGATGCCCTATTTTCCTCTCCCTCACATAAGCCTCATTCCTTGAAGGAACTTCTCGTTCCTCCTCTGCTCTCTGATGGTATCCTCACCCTACAAATGTTAAAACCGGGCAAGGCATGCTCTGACCCATCCACTGTCCCTCTGTCTTCAAGGTACTTAAACATCACTATGATCTTTCTCATCATTGGCCCTCCTGGCACCTAAGCCTACCTTGTGGCAGGTTTTTGCTGTCCTTAAACAGAAAAGCTTGCTGACCTGAGAACCTCAGTCTTATGAGGCCTTGAAACTGACCCCTCCCTTAGACCTTGATCCTGGGATGAAAAGTCACACAGTAAAGCTCCATACCGCCTGCCATAGATGGGAGTGTGCTCTCCTGAACCAGCCCTATTTCTTCTGTCAAGCTACCAAATGACAAAAGTCCCAAGGTGACCTGAGGGAAGAAAAGTGACAATCGTTTTTAACTGTTGAACCCAAAGGTCTGAATAACTAACTAGAGATAATGACCTAGGTTTGTCCTTGGAATATAGGAGGCCCAGAGCTAACCACAGCCTTGGAAGTATAGGTAGACTTGTGCTGTAGGATGGTCTGTATGGCAAATGTGTTGCTCTGATTGGTCAATAAATAAAACACTGATTGGCCAGTGGCTAGGCAGGAAGTATAGGCGGGACTAACAGAGAGGAGAAAAGAGCAGGAAGGTGGAAGGAGACACTGCCAGCCGCCGCCAGGACAAGCAACATGTAAAGATGCCGGTAAGCCACGAGCCACGTGGCAAGGTATAGATTTATAGAAATGGATTAATTTAAGACATAAGGACAGTTAGCAAGAAGCCCGCCACGGCCATACAGTTTGTAAGCAATATAAGTCTCTGTGTTTACTTGGTTGGGTCTGAGCGGCTGTGGGACTGGCAGGTGAGAGAGATTTGTCCTGATTGTGGACCAGGCAGGAAAACTCTAGCAACAGACTTGCGGCCCAGGGCTGACCACAGTGGCAAAACACGGGAAACCAATACAAATGCACAGGATCATAGTAAATCAACCTCAGAAAAGGAATACATCTTTGGAAAGTTATCGGTTTCTCTGCCCAGTTCCTATGGAAATTGTGGGCCAGTGGGAGTTGGACGGTGCAAAATGGAAACGTTGGAAAGAGACTCAGCTCTTCCTGTGGGGAGAGCCAAATTCAAATGTGGCTGCTTACAGGTTTTCCCGAGGAAGGGTAAGAGAGAAACCTACTCACTTGTGAGATCCACCAGCTTGAGTATTGAAGCCCACTAAACTGTCGGCTGTAGACATTGCCAACCTGTTAGCCAGGCAATGCAACAAGGATGCCAGCAGCATGCCCTGCACTTGCAAGGTCTCACTGCATAGACTGCAATGCCCACTACTGCTGCCCGGTGACTGTGAGCATCTGCTCTATGAATTGAGGGCAGAGCTTAGCACTGGTGCTCAGAGCAAAACCTTGGAGATCAGCAGACAGAGGGAATATCTGAGCCTTTGGGGGAAGGAAGGGGAGCTGGGTCAACATGGAAAAGCAAATTGTCCTTGGGTCCAGGGGATGTAAAGGATGGGCCAGATTTGGAAAGTGGAACAGGAACTTGGGGTCCAGTAAAAGCAGGAATGGAGCTTAGAAAGGTGGACTTGGAGGAACTAGGGGTGGTGGGATTCTTCCCTTCAAAAGAGCGGGTTGTTTGGGTCCATGATGTTGGGGCAAGTCGGGGCAGAGAATACCTGAGAAGCAATGGTGGATAGGAAAGAAATCAGAAGCTCTTGGTGTGGAAGCAGATAAAGGGGGGCAACTGTGTGAAATGGAGAGTAAGGTAGGCAAAGATACCTGGTCTTTGTGAACAGGAATGAGGATACACAATCAAATGCCTCTACTGCAGAGTCCAAAAAAATATGCAAATGTGAGTTAGGAGGAATCTTTAAGCTTTGATTTCCAAGGCATTTGGCAAGCAGCTCATAATTTTACACAGCTGCTATAATAACATGGTTAGCTGACTTGTACTAGATGCTGGTAGGAAATATTTCAGAAATGGTGTTCTCCAATTTCCAAGCATGACATATGCCTGGCACAGAACCACCCCGTGACATAACCAGCGATTAGAGAATGACAACCTTCCTATTATCACAGGAGTCACAGTCCACATGATTGGACTGACTTGAGCCAACTATTACTGGGAAATAGGTACAGAATTTGTCCTTTAAGATGGAGAGTACAAATACGTCCTTAAGATCATTCGCCACTGTCCATATAGGTCAAAATCATGTCTAATATTAGTAGATGATAAACGAGCTGGCAAATTGAAAGTTATTGCTGGAAAATATGCCTGATACAAAGTGGGCGATGTCAAAGTAAACCCTGCCTTTCACATTCGTGCTGCCAATTCAGGAAATAAAATAATTATGCTCTTCATCCTGAAATCGTGATGCTCAGGAAAAGCAAGTGAGTGCTTCTCACAACCATTCTGCAGCCACCCTCCGTTAAGCCAGGTTGTCATCCAGGCACCTGCTTCCTGGTGGCAGTTGTGGAGCTATGCATTACACATGGTGACAAGCCAGGCTTGAAAAGAATCTGCCTGTGCTTCATAGCCGACGGTTGCTTTGGAAACTCTGTACCTTTGTTTGTTGTTAGGAATGTGCTCATAATCACAAGCATCCCTATCCAGGTAATCCATCCAGGCCAAAGTAGAGCCAGTTTTCCTAGCTCACTGCTATCAGTTCAAAATGTAGTGATGGGCATCATACCATAGACACCCACTCACAGAGACATACAGAGGGAGACACACACACAAAGGGGCACACAGAGACAATGAGACACAGAAAGAGAGAGGCACACACTCAGAGAGGGAAGCAGAGAAAGACACACAGAAATACACACTCAGAGAGAGACAAACACAGACATATGGAGGCACACAATCACAGAAACACAGAGAGAGACAAACACACAAACATACACACACACAGAGGTGCACCCTCAGACACACACACACACACACACACACACACACACACTCACAGGATCACATACAGAAAATCGCACACAGAAACGTGGAAAGAGGCACAGGCATCCACATACACAACACCATAGGCACACACATACACACACACTAAAACATACACAGGCACACACAATAAACATAGGATTCTCTCAAACATCTCAGATACACACCGAAAGACATACACAGGCACCCCCACACAGACACATGGAGACACACACATACATGGAGGTAGACACAAGCACAAATGGGCAAATACAGAAACGCAAGCAGAGATCTACACAGGCACACAAACATGGAGGGAGACACGGGCAAACATGTACAGACACATAAGCATTCATACAGAAGTGTAACACAGGCACACGCAGACATGGAGAGAGACATAAACATACATACACAGACACACAGGCACACACAGAGGTGTACGCATAGATGTGCACACACACACATATACACCAACTATTGCTCAGACAACCATCTTACCATCAATGGCTGCACTGGCAGGTTAAGGTTGTCTCGGGGAACTGGGAACTTGCATAAAGCAAACTGTCCTCTCAGTAAGAGGGGTGCACTGTCCAAGTAAGACAAGCACAATCGGTCCTTAGAGATTTTCCCCTAGAATCTCAGGGTGTTCTTTTGGGAACAGTCAGGAATAGTGGTGGGAGGGGTCGGTAGATAGCACATAGGAGGCACAGAAGCCAAGTTGGGGGCTACTGGATTCTACCTCCTGCACTCAAAGAGACACCTGAGCCACTCATAAAAGAAACAAAACAAGCTGCCCAAAGACACCCCAGTGATCACAACCATCCAGTGTCCTAGAAGGAGACCCCTGGATCAAGGGAATCAGCCAGATTCCTGTGTAGCCAGGGGCAGGGGAGCCCCATGTCCCATCTATCCCTGGGCTCAAGAGTCATCTCCCTTAGAGGGAGTCACTTGGCTCTCCCCGGGACTCAGAACTCCTCAATCTATAGTCCCTGCCATCTATAGCTCATGCCTGAGATCTCAACAATGTGGTAGTGCCCTATGGCTGAGGGCCAAGTGTGTCCTGCACGCTACACCCCATGAGTTCACACATCAACCTCATAGGAGGTACATGATAATCCCTGTGTAGCAGGTGAGGAAATCAAGGCACAGAGCACCATGGATACTGTGCACCCTGAGCTCCTGAACTCCACACTAAGAAGTGTGAGCCCACTGTGCAGCTCCATTGAGAGCCACAGTAAGTGAGTGGACATCATTGGAGTCACAGGCAGTTGTAAGAAAAAACAGGGGGCCCCTGTCATTCATCCAAGGTCCCCATGATGATGATGCTTTGCACAACTATATAAGCTGGGTATCAGCACTGATGACCCTGAACTTCTGGTCCCACCACCACCAACCCTCATGTGCTAAGATTACAAGCATTCACCATCACATCCCATTTTATGAGATGCTGGGGGTTGAACACAGGGCTTTATGCATGCTAGGAAGGCACTCTATTGGTTACCTGACAGTCCCAGCCCAGTGTCTGTCTTATCACATCATGCCATGCACCCACCACCATGGCCAGGAAATGGAGCACTCTCCCCAAGAGCCCCTGAGTTCACCTATTACTTCATCAACATGTCTTGTTTTGGTTTGGTTTGGTCTTGGGACAGGGTCTCTCTACACAGCCCTGGCTGTCCTGGCACTCTCTATGTAAACCTGAAAGGCCTCAGAATCACAGAGATCCACCTGACTCTGCCTCCTGAGTGCTGGGATTAAAGGTGTGTGCCACCATGCTCAGGACATTAACACATCTTAATCGTACATATTAAGGTGACTCTTTGTGCTATTTCGCATGCATCCAGCACACACTGATCAAATCCAACCTTCATTCCACGCTCCCCGCACACACCCTTCCCACTCTCTAGAGGAGATTCAACTTTCAGGTCATCATTTATAGCTTTCATAGTTGAGGAAGCATGTCATACTTGTCTCTCTGTGTCTAGCTTTTCTCACTTAACACAATGTCCTCCATTCCTGTCCATTTTTTTTGCAAATGTCAGCATTTCACTCTTCTTCGTGGCTAAATAGTATTCCACTGTGCATGATCAGGATGACCTCTTATTGCCACATCCACTCCTTCCAACCTTACTGCCTCTCCTCTCCCCTTGTCCCCTCCTCTGCCTCACCACATCTTACATTTAGCCACCACCCATCCAGCCTGTCTATGTCTGTTCCTCCTGAAATTTTGCCAACTGAAAATGTTTGCAGTGAGATTATACACTGCACCCTCCTGAGACTGCTCTTTTAGCAGGGGGAGGTCCATCCAGGTTATTGTGTCTGTCCCATGCTGTGCATACACCCACTGGGACACATCTGCACTGGCTGATTCACTTCTCATAAGCATAGGCTGCTATAACCACTCACACACCAGCCTTTGAGTGATGGTTAGCCTCCACTTCTTTGGACAGATTCTAAGTGTGTGGAGATGGATCATATCTTACTTGTGTCACAAGGAGCTGCAGAACTTTTCCTAAGAGGCAGCCTGCCATGTTCTTCTCAGCAGTGCCAGGATGGGCTTCTCTCTGGCCTCCTCAGTGTGTAGGATTGTCACACTTAAAACTCAGTGGCTCTTGCAGGAGTAAGGTGAGATCTTGGTATGGTTTTATTTCTGTTCTCTCACTGACTAACCAGGGTAGTTATTTGCCTTCTCACTTGCACTTCCTCTGTCTTCTAGTGAGGCTGCTGTAGAAGGTTCCAGATTGTTTGAAGTGTAGTTAGCAAGCACGTTCTCACCATGTGTAGCTTGCTAAGAAACAAGCTTGGCGTCCTTGCCATGCATTTCCAGAGTGCGTTTTCCATTTTGAATGGGTTCAGTTCATCAGCATCTCCTCCTGTGGTGTCTTGGTTAGGGTTTCTGTGGCTGCAACAAAGCACAATGACCAAAATCAAGTCGGGGAGGAAGGGGTTTATTTGGCTTACGTTTCCATATTGCTGTTCATCATCAAAGGAAGTCAGGACAGGAACTCAAACAAGGCAGAAGCTGATGCAGAGGCCATGGAGGGGTGCTGCTTACTAGCTTGCTTCCCCTGGCTTGTTCAATCTGCTTTCCCACAGAACCCAGGATGACCAGCCCAGGGATAGAACCACCCATAATGGGCTGGCCCTCCCCTGTCAATCACTAATTAAGAAAATGCCTCACTGCCAGATCTTATGGAGGCATCTTCTCTACTGAGCTTCCCTCCTTTCCGATAACTCTAGTTTGTATGTCAAGTCGACATAAGACTAGCCAGCACACGTGGATTCTGTTTTCTGCGCCAAGTCTAGAAGCTCTGCCTCTCTCCACTTTACAAAAAGCTTTAGCTGTTTCATGTCTCCCTTTGAAGCCTGGGACACACTTTGATTTCCCTTTAGTATAAGCACGAGATGTAGATCAAGGTTTACCTTTTGCCCATGGATGTCCAGTTGCTCTGGGCCTGCTTGCTGAAAAGGAACCTTCCTCTGCTGAACTGCTTTTACACATGCATCAGACATCATGACAGATTCCTGTGGGTCCCCTGTGGGGTCTCGGTTCTGTCCCACTGACTTATGTGTCTATTCCTCACCCAAGCACCCTGCCTGGATACCACAGCTACAGAAGTCGAGAAGTTGGTAACAGTGACTCCTCCCACCTTATCCTTGTTCAAAACTATTCCAGCTGCTCTCCAGCCCGAGCTTTTCCATATAAATTTTAGGATAAGCTTGTTTATGCTTAAAGAATACCACATTAAGCCACCTCACTAAGGAAATTGACATCTGACTGGGTGAACTCAACTCATGAGCATGATGGAGACATTTGTTTGTCTTCTGTGGTTTGTTTTTTAAGACTGTATTACCATTGGTTATACTTTCCCTAGCATCGACAGAGACCTTGACCTTATCCCTACATGACTGAGATTTTACAACCTTTGGTCGACATCATTTGAAGCATACTCCCAGCACCTGAGAACCCCAACTCTACCTGTGCCTCTGCACTTGACTTTTCAGTTTCAGTACATGGGTGATATGTCCACTCCCTTTTGGGTGCCTGGTGTAGAAGTAACCGTCTTATTCAATAAGAAACACAGAACCAATGCAAAGAAGAAAGCCAAGAGGTCAGAGCAATAGCTAAGAGCTAAAAACCTTACCCTTCCTCTCACGGTGGTCCTACCTCTCCGAAAGAGAGCTACTTCCTGTGTGTTTGTCTTTATAAAGACTTTCTGTTCTGCCTTCTCATTGGTTGTAAACCCAACCACATGACCGCCTCGTCACTGCCTGTCTGTACAGACCTCCAGGTCTTCTATGGTTGGTATTGAGATCAAGGGCGTGTGTCTCCAATGCTGGCTGTATCCTTGAACACACAGAGATCTACCTAGCTCTGCCTACCAAGTGCTGGGATTAAAGGCGTGCACCACCACCGCCCAGCTTTCGCTATGGCTTGCTAATAGCTCTGACCCCCGGGCAACTTTATTTATTAACATACAAATAAAATCACATTTCAGTACAAATAAAATATCACCATAGCCTGGCTTACTACCCCCTGCAACAAATCCTCAGGATACATTCATGTTGTAAGTAATGGGATCTCCATTTCTGTTCTGCATCTCTGCCACTGTGAAGAATGTCATACTGTGCACAGGAGTGTACGGATCTCCAGCATTTTTACTCTAAGCCCTTAGAATCCCAAGGAGAAACTGCTGGGTTACATGGTTTCATCTCCATCTTTTAAGGAATCTCTATGCCATTTTCTCACAATGACTGCTCTATTGTCCATGCCTACCCTCAGTGTGCAGGGGTTCCCTTCTCTCTGTATCCTCACAAGTCCCCTGCCGTCTACATTTCTGCCCTCATATAAAAAAAAAAACCAGCCATCCAGAGCAATGTTATACATCTCCCATGCTATTTTCTTCTAGCAGTTCACAGTTCAACCTCCCACTGAAGACTTCAATCTGCTAGCCCTATCCTACACAGATCATCCTGAGTATGTGAAGCACCTACTGTGTTCAGGAGCGTGTCAGAGGGTTCAGAGAGAAAAGGTCACATAGTACAGACTTGTGTGCTTACACAAGTCTCAAAATCATCCCACCATGTGATAGATGGGTAATGCTCGTTGTCCATTTGGCAGCTTCCAGGAGACAAACCTTTGAAGACACCTATGAGAGGGTCTCTAGATTAGGTTAACTGAGGCAGGATGATCCACCCTAAGTGTGAATGGTACTATTCCATGGACTGAGATCTCAAATTGAATTAAAATGAGGAGGGGAGTTGAGTCCCAGCATTTCCCTGTCTCTGCTTCTTGACTATGGATGCAAGGTGACCAGGTCTTGTCACTGTGTGTTCTCCGCAGGACTAAAGTCCCGAGCCGTGAGCCAAAGTCAGCTCCTCCCTCCTTACGCTGCTTCTGTCGGATATTTTTCCAACAGGAAAAGAAACCAGTGCACAGAATGTGTGTAAAGGGGGGAGAGCGGCAAGATGAGAAACCTAGGGTGTCTTTGAGACTGCAGAGCCTTCCTCAACTCTACCATGGGCTTTGAATTCAGGAGTTGAGTTGTTGACTCTCATAGTCACACAAAACTTCCCCAGAGTAGGCTGCCTCTAGCTTCTTGTCTCAAGAATTTGAAGAATGAATAGATCATAGAAGGTGGATTTTAAAGAAGTATTTTATTATAGATAGCTTAAAAGAAAGAAAGGAAGGAGGAAAGGGAAGGGAAGGGAAGGGAAGGGAAGGGAGGGAGGGAGGGAGGGAGGGATAAATATCAAGAGGGATCCCCAAGATGGATACCATTGAGAGTCACTGCCTTGGAGGTAACCAGGCTGTTCTGGTGAAGTCATGAAATGGGGGATGGTCTGGTCAACACAGCTCCCATTCACAGGGTGTTCAGGTGCCTGTGCATTCAGTAACATCCTAGTGCATGGATCCCAGGAAAAGGGTGCTCACTTAGGTGAAAGGACATAAGGAAACACCAGACCCCTATTCTGGCATCCCTAACTTCAGGCCACGGCAGAACCAAAAACATTTTAGCTTATTTTCTGGTGTCTCTGATCTCTTGCAAAGACAAAGCAATGGGGCCAAGTCCATTTTTAGTTTTTAACCCAGAGGGGGGCAAATTGTTCACTTTCAGATCCTCTTACCCTAAACTGCCCAGCCAATTTCTATCTCCTGTCCTTATCAAATGATTATCTCCTAGACAACGATCACACACACACACACACACACACACACACACACACACTTTCACAGCACATCCACACTGTGTGTCCAACACAAACACCCCCAAACCTCAGAACGCACTCACTCAGAGCCTCTGAACACCCTGCTCTGGCCAGCTGTATGCTGCGGGAAGCCTTGCAGAAGAAGTCGGCATTTCAGCTTGTCTATAGGAATGGGATCTGCAGGTTCATTAGCGGCAGCCATCTCCATCACTGTGGGCTCCACTGCAGTCTGACGTGACAAATCACAGTTATTACAGCCACTATGGATTGTCAACGATTAGCAAAGGAACCAGTATATTACCCTAATTTAATTATCCCACCATCTGATGCTTATGATGATCACTAACAGTACTTATTTCTAAAATGAAATGTGCTAGTCTCTAATTGTTCACAGTTCGAAAGAAACAGCCAGAGAACACTCTCAACCATTAAGGAAATGATATTTTAAATGATGAACATACTGTATATGTTTGTACTTTAAGGAAACAGACTCTGGTAATGTTTGGGGAAATTAGTGAAAATTTACTGATTCCCAGAAGAAAAATACTTGTGTCTAACAGTGCCAGGCAGAATCTGTGGGCACAGTCTAGGGAGGGGCTGCACAGCTCAGAACAGTGAGATGAGATGAACCAAGCTAACCGGGATCAAAGCCTATCCCCACCAGGGACCCCAGAACCAGGGAATCCGCAGCCTGCCCAGGCCTTTTTCTCTGATTCTGCCAGCACAGCCTGCACTGTGGGGCTAAAGGAAGGATCCCATAAATTTAAGGCAGGCCTGACACAGCACAGACACTTCCCCAAAGTACCACCTCCCCAAAGTCAGCCCTCCATAAGGCTCCAAGGAGCCTCAAGAGCCTACTGACATTGTGCAAAGCAGGAGTCCCCAGCTGGCCTGTGGAAGAGTCAGATCCCAATTTGTGACCAGCCCAGACCTGGCTCTTGCTGGGACATGGTGCCCCAATGAGGTGGTGAAAGAATGTTAAAGAACACAGTCCATGAGCTAAGGACATGGCTCGATGGTAGAGCACTTGCCCAGCACATCTGAAGTCCAGGGTTCTATCTCCAACTCAAGGAAAGTAAAATGTCCATGTACATATTTGTGGCATATATAGCCCTGGATGAAGTCTCACTCGCATTGGCCTGGGCCATCCACCCACTCAGCAGCCACTAAGTAGAGAACCCTTCCTAGAGAAAAGGCCAATGTCAGCCAGGTATGGTGGCACACATTTTTAATCCCATCCCCTAGGAGGCAGAGGCAGGCTGATCTTTATGAATTCCATGCCACCTTGGTCTGCATAAAGAGTTCCAAGCCAGCCAGAAAGACTCTGCCTCAAACAACAACAAAAGCTACAGTGCCAGTGGAAAACTCCAAGGGCATCACCAGGGCTAACAAGAAAGAGAGGCGGCATCCCATGGGATTAGGCAGGATGCTTGCTGGACCACACAGCTGGGGTTACCTATCGCCTCAGGCTCCCTCTCCAGCGATAGCCTTCTCAGAGCTGAGGCCTGGAAGTTCTGGCCTCCAGGGTCAGTGGGTTTGAATTAACCACAGGAAATGGGTTGTTCTGATTGCCAACGATCAGGGTAAAGGTCTCCAGAGCCTGGTGTGTGGTCATAGGTCTCCCATCTTGCTGTGACCCCCACGTGACCCAACATGGCCCAGTGAGGGCTCCAGCTACAGCCCCACAGAGACCCGCTAGGAGTACAAGGTGGACTCATCCCAGGGCCAATAGCTGGTTCTTGGAGGTGTAAGTCTCAGCAGCTCTGACCCCAAGAGAGGGAGAAGCCAACTGCGGCCCCTTCTTGTTGGTCCCCGAATCCAGCCGGCTCCCACTGGCAGCTCTCTGGGAGCCTCTCTTTATCAAGTGATAAATGAGCGCTCCACTCTCCCGTTACCGCACTTCACACTCCTCCATGCCCTCCCTTTCTATGGCTGAAATATATAATCCTGCACTGGAGGCAAACGCATTTGTCTAGATGGTAGACGGTGCTCGTGTCGTGGTAGGAAGGGCTGGTGACTGTTCTCTGGAGCTGCAGCCTCCCTCATGCCTGACCTTCTCCGCCTCCTCAAGTCTCCCCCTGTTCCTGATTGACACATCTCCCCTCTTTCGGTTTTATTAATGTCTGTGGGAATGGCCCATGGCCTGTGATGACTCTGGAAAGCTGCCTAGGCTGTGTCCTGGGCTGTTCTTGGTGTGGGTGTAAGAGCATCCGGAGGTCACAGTAGGCAGAACAGACCCCTGGCATCTGCTGGCTCCAGCTCCTGGGTGGGTAGGGACAACCGCCTGCTGGCCACAGGACATCCTCCCCCCACTATCCACTAAACATTTCCTGGGTCCTGGAATGCATCCGTTTCCTGAGTGAGGAAGAAGCAATAAACCACAGAACCTCAGCCTGAGTCTCAGCCCTGTCTACTTCAATCGCCATTTGCACATTTCCCTGTCACATGTTAGGGAATAAGTCCATTGCACCTGCACCTTGAACAGATCAAAGGAGTCAAGGAGAAATCTGCATCTCCACCAGGAAGAGAAGGACAGAAGGACCACTGGGTGAGGTGGTTGCAGGTCCAGCCTCAGATTCTCCTGGTGCAGTCACAGGTGGGCCTGCCCTTGCCATTGAGGTGGTCTGCACCTTGTGTCCTGGCAGTGGCTGCTGTCTGCCATCAGGGCCCACCTCAGGCTGGGAGTGACAGAAGTCAGTCTCCTAGAGACCAGGATAGTGGGCACGATCAGTGTTGAACCATTGGGGAGATTTTGGAAGGCTTCGCTGATGGTTTCAGGCAGTGGTCAGCAGCAGGGTCAGGGAGCTGCTCTCATTTTGAACTCCTCAGAGGATTCGGGTGTCCAGCAGCTTTAGAAAACCAGTGTCTGAAGATGGACATGACAACCCCTGTCAAGGGAGGACAGTCGCTATTTCAGGCCTTTCAGGCCAGGCAGTCACTTTTGCTGGAGCTCATTCACCAGCCACCAGGAACATAGCTCTGGACACACGGCAGAAGACAAGCACAAATGTGTGTTAATAAAGCTTTATTTATGGAAACAGGTGGTGAGCTGAGGCAGTTCCCCCTTAGTCTGCAGACTCCTAGCCAAGACCTATGAAGGGTTTTAAATTGCAAATCACAGATATCAGAGGATCAGCCTCATTATAATCCTATTTAATTTATTCAATAGATGTACATGCCTCTGAATTTTTGCTTTTATTTGATTTTAAAACAAAGCATGTTAATAAATTATGCACTAGTTGGGAGGTGGTAGCACATGCCTTTAATCCAAGTACTCAGAAGGCAGAGACAGGCAGATCTCTGAGTTAGAGGCTAGCCTTATCTACAGAGCAAGTTCCAGGACAGCCACGGCTATACAGACAAACCTGTCTCAAAAAACCAAGTAAAATAAAATATAATTAATTAATTAAACACAAATGATTATACAAAAAATCCAAATTAAAGATATAAATTTAAAGCCAGGCAGTGGTGACACATGCCTTTAGTTCCAACACTAAGGAGGCAGAGGCAGGCAGATCTCTGTGAGTTCCAGGCCAGTCTGGTCTATAGAGCGAGATCCAGGACAGCCAAGGCTGTTACACAGTGAAGCCTTGTCTTGAAAACCATATATGACTAAATTTATAACCTAGCATGGTGGCACACACCTTTAATTTCAGCATTCAGGGCACAGAGGCAGGCAGATATCTATGAGTTTGAGGTCATCATCACATAGTGAGTCCCAGACAGCCAGGAATACATAGTAAGACCCTGTCTCAAAAAAATATGTGTCTGTGCACACACGCAAGCCTGTGTGTTTCAGATAGCAAAGATGTTCTGCTGATTCTATGTCACCCAAGGTGACTCAGCTCCATCAGAGTCCCCTCTTCATCAAGCCACTACTCCCCAGAACTTGACTAGACCAGCACATCATGACAGACATGTCAAGTACATGCTAGATTGTGAGAGCAGCCTCGTGGGCTTGTGAAAAAACCCAGGTTCAACAGGCAACAGGAAAGTGGCTCCTCAATGATCAGAGTGAGGGTGCATGTGTGTGTACACATATGGGGTGTGCGTGTGTGCGTGCGTGCATGCGTGCGTGCATGCGTGTGTGTGTGTGTGTGTGTGTGTGTGTGTGTGTGTGCATGTATGTGTTGTGGGCTTGTGGGAATCTGTGTGTAAATTGTATAAGTTCATGAGTTCATGTGTATTTATGTATTCTTTGTACAGTGTATATGCATATACATGAGCACTCACACATGTGTTACAGAGAAGTGCACTCTTAGGTGCACACACACATACACACACATACACACACACACACACACACACACACACACACACACACACACACACCACTATTCCCTCCATTTCAGGAAGCTGGGGCACCAGAAGTTGTGGGACTTACCTAAGGACCACAGTCATGGGGTGAGGTGAAAACCAGGAGGGTGTATAGAGTCACACCTGACAGGGCCTCCATCTCTAAAACAGGGAACACCTGTCACTCCCTCCAAGTTTAGCTTGCAGATGGGGACAGAGAATCACTAGGCGCTGGAATATAAAATCCCATTTAATCTATTCAAACATTGAACTGTGTGCAGGGAACCCTCTGCCCTGCAGGAATGCACTTTTGTCCCCTCTTCTCCCAGCAGAGTTTCCAAGACATACAGCTCCAGAGACAAACAACTCTCCAAAAAAACACAAAAGGCCTTTGGGGACTCCAGGGACATTTGAGATGCATGGTTTTCCCCTTAGGGACTGCTTCCTGGCATGGTCAGCGGGTGCCTCGGGTCCCAGGAACTCTCTGACAGGGCCAGAGGCACCAGCTGCACATAGTGGATGAGAAACACCTCCACAGATACTGAGCGATGGCTGTTCCTGTGAGTCACCATGCCTGAGTGATGCGAAGGTTGTCCTCTGGTCGAGATCAGGGAGCAGCAGCCTTGAGAGACAGAGGAGAACAGGACTGCTGAGAGAAGGCAGCCCTGCTCGCTCACCCATGCTGGCACTCCCTAAAAAGGGAGCCCTCATAAATAAAAGAGCAGGCACTGAGTCTCCGGGCTGTTTTTATTATTGGCTTAATTTCTCTTCCCTGATATAGCTCTCAATATTTTATGACTTGTCGCCTAGCAATTCGGTTATGACAACTCCCCTTGCTTGCCATACCCCTGACAGAAACACTGGAGAGCAAGGAGAACAGCCCCCAGCCCTGCCTCTGTGGTCCATAGGCAGCCCCTGCTGGGCATGGGATGGAGGCCAAGGGACAGATCCATGTGAGAGAGCTCGGAACACAGCAAATGATGGGTACCACTCCTACACAACCAGAGACCCTGGTCCTCTGTGGAAGGGAGGCCTGAGAGCAAGGCTGAAGGTCCCAGCCTGAAGGAGGCCTAGGCCCTGACCACCGCCCTGTCTGCCTGGACCTCTTTAAGAGTGCAGCAGTTAAACCCCCCACAAAAGCCCCAGAGGTTCCTGTCACTGCTAGGAGTGGACACGTGAAATGCCCTAGCAGTTCAGACACTAACTACTGCCTGGGAGATGCTCAGATTACCATGATTTCTCAGTGAGGTGACAGGACACAGAGAAAATAGGAGAAAAACCCAAGCCAGCTCGTAAAAGAATCCTGTAAAATTGTTGAAAATGTGATCCTTTAAATAAATCAATAGTTTCTCTGTGTAGTAGCAATAATTGTCTGAGAAAAAAATCCTAATACCCTTCCCAAAAGCAGCAGAAGATGCACATTCCACTAGGGTCCCTCCTGTATAACTCGGGGATGGAGGTGTAGAAAACTTACATGAAAGACAGTCACAGAGGATGCCAAGAGACGGGTGGGATGATGCCCCAAAGACATGCGTCCTGATCCCCCAGACTCTGTGGACATGTCCCCTTAGATCGGCGTTTCTCACCCTGTGTGTTGTGACCCCCTAGGGGGTTGAACATCAGATATCTTGCATCTTAGATATTTACACTGATTCGTAACAACAGCAAAACTACAGTTTTGAAGTAGCAATGAAAATAATTTTATGGTTGGCAGTCAGTCACCACAACATGAGGAACTGGATTATAGGGCCACAGCATTAGGAAGGTTGAGAACCACTGCGTCAGATAGTGAAGGGGCCTTTGTGAGGATCTTGAGATCAGAGTTCAACCTGAGTGGCATGGGGACACATAGTGTCCTCACAAGGGTCCTTGTCAGAGGAAGACAAATGGTAAGGGGGGGAGCTGGGAGTTTTGAGCTCAGTAGAGGCTGTCTCTCTTGCCATGGGTGGGCTTTAACTCAGGAGTTGGGGGAACAAACTCAGGGTCACTCAGACTTACCCTGAATCAGTGGCTTCCACGTTCTTTTCTTCTGAATCGGAAGAATGAAACTCACAGACGTGGGAAGGAGGAGTTTAGAAAAGAGTTTTGTTACTGTTCACTGGTGGGAGCTTTCTAGAAAGAAGGCAGGGCTCCTGTGAAGCAGATACAGGTGCGCAGAGGTGGGTCATTGATTGCTAGTCTAGGGGCCTTTGATGGTCTCACAGCAGAAACGGGTGAGGAAAGGGGAGGTGGTCAGCCCAGTGGATCCACCCACAAAGTGTCCCAGCGCCTCCCCTAAGTTCCCATCATGTCTTCATGACATCCCTCAGCTCTGGTGAGGGCAAACCAGGACACTTCTGCTTCTGCCCAAGTACGAGCACCTTTCGAGGTCCCCGTTAAGTTGCCTGACTAGTTTCTGTCTTACTTTTCATCCGTCACAAGGAGCAGTGGAGGGACAATGGTGGAGTCTTGCCTGCTTGCCTGTGGCTCTGGAGAGGGAGGGAGGGACGCAGGGAGGGAAGGGTTGTACAAGAGCGAGAGGAGCAAGAGTAAGAAAGCCTAGACAGCAAGAGAGCAAGAGTGAATAGGACACAGGCGTGTCAAGAAAGTGAAGAGGGTGGCCTATGCTTCAGACCTTGAATGTCCCTGGACGGCTGTGTGTGGAAGGCTTGGTCCCCAGCCTGAGCACTATTAGGAAGTAGTGAGACTTTTAGAAGGTGGGCCTGGCCGGGCGTTGGTGGCGCACACCTTTAATCCCAGCACTCGGGAGGTAGAGGCAGGCGGATCTCTGTGAGTTCGAGGCCAGCCTGGGCTACCAAGTGAGCTCCAGGAAAGGCGCAAAGCTACACAGAGAAACCCTGTCTCGAAAAACCAAAAAAAAAAAAAAAAAAAAAAAAAAAAAAAAAAAGAAGGTGGGCCTGTAGTAGAAGAAGGTTGGGTCGTTGAGGGTTTGCTCTTAAAGGGGACATTAGTATCCCAGTCCCTCCTTTTTGTCTTTGTTTCCCACAACCATAAGGTGAAAAGCCAGCCACCTTCCCCACAGGCTCCCATCATGCTCTGCTGCCTTGCCACAGACTCAAAGCATGGAGACCAACCCACCATGAGTTGAAGTCTTTGCAACTATGTACCTCCTCTCAATGTATTCACCTCAGGTGCTGTCACGGTGACAGAAAGCTAACAGGATGCCAAGAGGCAGGGTCACAGGAAAGGAGGTTGGTTGGTGCTGCATGGTCAGTTCTGAAGACAGAGGAAAAGGCAGGGAGCCCAGGGCTATAGGGCCTTTAGAAGTCGGGAAGGGCAGGAGCTGAGTTCTTTCCAGCCCCAGCAGAAGAACATGCTCTGCTGGCTCCTGAACTGTAGGTAAGAAATGTGCATCATTGTGAACCACTAAACTTAATTACTATTACCTTGGTACAGCAGGAATAGGCAACTAGCACACTTGGTCCTAAAGAAGGTCAACTCTATTGCAGATGAGCAAGGTTTCTGTTAAATATAGCAATGTGATTATAAATCACCTTGATTAAACAGGCTGAAAGGAGGAAGCCTGGAGGAGGAGAATCCCAGAAGGGCAGCACTCCTACCTACCTTGTGGTCTCAAATGAAATCTGCTGCAGTGGGGAAGAAGTTGTGAAGGATACAGAAGGGAGGCTATGGCCACAGCTCCTCTGCTCAGTGGGAAGGGTGTCATGCGGTGATCACTACCCAGGAGATGGAACTATCCCTCCTGCCAGAGCTGAGAAACTGGGCCCAGTTTCTGTTTGCTATAAGAACCACAGCCTGAGCTTCCTTCCTGGGGTGGGGATGCCAGGGAAGGGTGTGGTGCATTCTCATGGGAAAGTCACACAGAGCCTTGAGATGGTGATGGGTTCTGGGGTTCCAGGAGGGGGGTCTGTGATGTCCCAGAAGACCCGTAATGTTGAAGAACCCCAGGAAGCAGATGGTAGGTGAGGTGAACTAGGGTTTGACCATTATGGCAGATGGTAGTGACAGGCAGAAGGGAAGGATCCAAGAGGAACAGATAGTTAAGACCCCAGCAGGGAGCCAGCTGTAGGCTTGGCTCAGGGGGGTTGGGGTGGGCAACAGTGGGCACTGGGCCCAAGGGAAAGGTGGGTTTGCAGCACCTATGATCACCACCTAAGGGTAAGAAAAGCCTTGACCAAGGGTGTGAGGGGCAAAAGGGCAGGGCAGAGTACAGAATTTGGGAGAGCTGGGCACATTCACTGAGAGAGAGGAAAGGGCCTGCACTGCCCTCCGAGTGAGGCCTCTCCAGCCCAGGACCAAAGAGGAAGAAGACCCTCCATCCCTCAAGTCTTCAAGCAGAAATAAAGAAGCTTAATTACTTCTCAAAAATTCATTTGATGCTTTTATATTTAAATATTAACCAGGAAGGAAGCCAGTCATTGAGATTAAAATGAAGCCATACACCTACAGCAAGGAAATGTCAGGAGAAGGGGGGGAGGGCGAAGGTCACCTTGGCTGAGAGGTTCCTTTCTTCACACTAGCAGGCCTCTCTGCCCTGGTTCTCGGGGCTTTGGGGTTTTCTACCAAAGATGTATAGGAAACTATGCAAGTTCTAGAGCGTACTTGAGTCATCAAGGGCCAAGGTCAGCAAAAACAAAGCTCCCATTGGGCCACAGCACCCTCAGCTGTCTGTCCCTCTGACCCTCAGAGTATCCCTGGTGCCACACTGACCATAGAGCAGAGGCCAATGAAGGAGGAGAGTGTCATCTGGACACACATGTCCAGAGCTTGTGCTGTGGCTGGAGAGTAAGGACAGGAGACAGGGACATCAAGATTAACACACAAAAACAGCCATTTGGCCAAAGACTGGAAACCTTCACCATCTGGGCCATGTGGTCAACAAACAGAGCAAGCCTGAGAAAAGCCTGGGAACTGTCAATGAACCACCAGGAGTCATGGGTCTAGTGACTCAGCACTTTTGAGCATAGGCCTTTCCCCAGCTTACTTACCCTGTGTGCCTGCTGCCACGTCTTCCCTGCCATGATGGATTATATTCTTCTGGAACTGTCAAGACAAAATTAGCCCTTTCTCCCTCAAGCTGTTTTTATCAGTATAGTTTACCACCGCAAAGGCAACCAAAGACAATAGCCATTGTTCCACCAGCTCGTCACTTATTAGTGGGAAGAACACTGGATGCTCATTCTTCAGCAAATTTCCAATCTACAGTAGGTTGTGTATTGTCTTCCTTTCACTGCCTGCCTCCTGTGTGTCTGTGAGGTGATAGCCCAGATGGAGCTGGAGGACAGCACACCAAGTGACACCAGCCAGGGAGAGAAGGGCCAGGGCTGTGCAATCACACTTTCATGTGGATTCTGCACAGTTGATTTCATGGCAAGAAATTTTACTTTTTAACAACTTTCTTAAGACAAAATTCACATGCAACTTTTAAAAGTGTACAACTAGGGAGCTGGGTGAAAACTCAGTGGGTAAAGTATGAGAACTTGAGTTCAATCCCAAGACCTACATAAAAATACCAGGTGGGATGGCACATACCTGTAATCTCTGTGCTGGAGAAATAGAGGCAGAAGGAGCCCGGGACTCACTGGCCAGCCTACCTAGTCTACTTGGCAAGTCCCAAACCAGTGAGAGACCTTGCCTCAAAATAAATTAACAAACAAACAAACAAATAAGTGGAAGGCTCCTGAGGACTGAGATGTGAAGTTGTTGTCTAGCCTCCATATGAGCATCCACACATAAGTGCATGCACACAGGTATACCTGCACACACATACATGAACATATACACAAAAATACAGTGAGTATGAGCAGACTGTGTTGTACACGTGTACAAACCTGTCAAAGAATAAATTAATTTTAAAAAAATGTAGTCTTGGGGGCTGAAGAGATAGTTGTCAGTAAAATGCAAACCACACAAACATGAGGACCTAAATCCAATGCCCAATCATTCGAGTAAAAAACCAAACAGGTGGTAGTGTGCTGGGGAGGTGGAGATAAGTGGATCTCTGAGGTTCACTGGCCAGCCAACCTGACCTTATCAGCAAGTCCAGGTCCCAGGGAGAGACCCTGTCTCAAACAAAAAGATGGACAACTCTTGAGAAACAATACCCAAAGTCGACCTTTAGCCCCCACACATGTTTATACGCACATGCACGTGTGCCTACAGAAACACACACACACACACACACACACACACACACACACACACCTGCCACCTGCACAAACACATTTGTGGACAACAAAAAAAGAATGAGTATTGAATTTCCCAGCTACCATTTCTGAATTATCTATTTCATATTTCCACTGTAAATTCAAGGTGATCTCATCTCAAGATCCTTAAGTCAATCACATTTGCAAAGACTCTTGTTGTAAACAAGACAGTATACATAGACACCAGACAGAACTCTGGGGAGGACATATGTGCTAAATGCCCCAAACCAGCAACACACCAGCCTCACAACATGGGTAACACTGGGAAGCTAGCTACTGGACTTCTTGCGTTTCTCTTGCCTCCAGCCAGCAGGGCTTGGGAAGGCCTCAGGAAGCCCCAGAGGAATCCTTGCTCTTAGTTCTTGGCCAAACCTCTCATCTGCAACTGGGTGAGGTACTGCTTCTGGACATGTAGGCCTTGGCAGCTCCTTACATGAGGACTAGAGAGCAGCATTTTGAGCACACTTTAGGATGAAGTTTCTTTAAGAATTTTTTCTTCCCTTTCTGACCCCATGGCACCTGCCCCAAAGGTGTAGCCAATCAGAGCAGAATGGTCACCAAAGGAAAGAATGGCTGCCAAAGATGCAGGTCTAACTCAGAGCCCCCAACATGGAAAAAGCTGTCCCTAACCATGAGCCCAGCCCATGGCTCCTACCTGGGCTCCTACCTGGGGGTTGGTACTAGGCTCTCTATCTATTGACCTCATTTTCTGGTTCTTCCTTTCTGTTCTTGCATGAGCAGATGATCATGAGAAATAGCTAGAATTTTCCTCTTTCTTATTCTGGATGTTTCTATTCTAGTTTCCATAGAAACCACCATGTGAATGTGGACAAGGAAGAAAGGAAGATCCTTTAAAATAATGATGGTTGAAAAACTTTGACATGCCTATGCTTCCAGCTACCTGGTAGTTTCCATGGAAATCCAAGCCAACAATAGAGCCAAATGGACCCCAAGTGCTGGATTTCCCAACAACCAGCACTGGATGGAATGGCCTCCCAATGACTGTTGTTTCTGTATGACTCAGTGGATTCCTCTGCCTCCTCCCTAACAGAGCATGTCCCCGCTTCTTCTTGGTACTATCCTCCCAAATTTCAGAGAAAAGACATGAGCAAAGGAACTCGCGGAGAGAGGGAAGATGGGGGTAGGCCCACAGCTGATTCCTGCTGCTGAAATCAGACCCCAGTCAGAGTCTCTTCTACCCTGAACTTACAGTAGGATTATGGGGGACCAAAGCACTATCTGCTTATAGAGGTAGCTCCCTTGTGGGTTATGGGGTTCACCCTAGTGTCATCAGGATTGTACCTACCACACCCTTCTTTTCTGGAAGCTACCACTGGTGAGCTTGGTCTAGAGGCTAGGAAAGTCAGGCCACCCTTGCCTAGGCAGCAGGTTCAAGGAGCCAAAGAAGGATCATATGAGATAGACTCACTGCTGCTCAGAATGTGGTTCAAGAGCTCATCCACTGAGTAACTGTGGTCTGTATCTGCTCAACTGAGTATACACTTGGAAACACAGCATTGCCCTGCAGCTGCACCACCCAGGGATCCCTGGGACTTTGTAGCTCTGCTTTCTAGCCAAGATTAGAGAGCTCAGTAGCAGTTTCCCAGTATCCATCCGAAAGACAGTGTATCATCTAGCCACAGAATGCTGACTTAGCAACCTGAGGACAGCCTAAAGGCCATCTGGACTCTTCTATCTTTGTTTGGACAATGTCCAGAGTCCTTAAAGTAGTTAATTCACTCAAACCAAATGAACATGCCTCTGGCTTTCTATTTCCCCTCATCGTCACCACATTTGGCAGATGCTAAAAGCAAGAAGCAATGGTGCTGTGACAAATTCTCACTGCCATTCATGGAGTACACGTCTGCATTATGACCTTGCAGGTACCACCTCATAGGACAGACCTCCACAGAAGCCATGCCCTTCTAGAAGCCACACAGGGGAGCTGGGCATACCCCACTGCATAGATACCCAGCCTGAAACTCCAGGGACAGGGGAGACTCTATGATCTATAAAGCCCTGTAATGATTTGAGGACACATGCTACCCTCAACCCAGTCTCAGGCTTTTGAACACATAGTCCCTAGTTATGGCACTGTTTAAGCCTGCTGGAGGAAGTATGTTACTGGGGTTGAACTCTGAGAGTAAAAATGCTTTGTCTACTTCCAGTTTGACCTCTCTGTTTCACATATGCAGTTCAAGATGTGAGCAAGCACTCAGCTTCCTTCTCCTACTGCTGTGCTGCCTACTGCCATGCTATCCACACCACTAGAGACTCTAACCCTCTAGAACCTCAAGCCAAGATAAAGTCTCTCCTCTATGAGTTGCCTTGGTCACGGTGTTTTATCACAGTAGCAGAAAAGTAACTGATACAGGCCCCATCCGAATACAGAGAAGGGTTTAACCTTGGATTTCCATTCTCTCATTAAAACATACAGTAAAATCTGTGCTTTGTTGTTGGGTTTTTACTCTTTTGGGGGGTGTGCCAACCAGCTCCCAAATAAATCACACACAGAGGCTTATTCTTAATTATCAATGTCCGGCTTTAGCTTGACTTGTTTCTTGCCAGCTTTACTTAACTTAAATTTTCCCGTCTAGCTTTTGCCTTTGGGCTTTTACCTTTCTCCATTTCTGTATAGCTTTCATTATTTCTTACTCCATGGCTTGCTGTGTAGCTGGGTGGCTAGCCCCTGATGTCCTCCTCCTTCTCTGGCTATTTCTCCATTCTCCCAGATTTATTCTTCTATATAGTCTCTCTGCCTGCCTGCCCCACCTGTCCTTTCTCCTGCCTCACTATTGGCTGTTCAGATCTTTATTAGACCATCAGGTGTTTTAGACAGGCAAAGTAACACAGCTTCACAGAGTTAAACAAATGCAACCTAAACAAAAGTAACACACCTTAAAATAATATTCTATGAGTGAGTGCTTAACCTCATCCCAGCCACTGCACCTGGGTCTTCCAGGGCACCCCCCCCCACCATCTTCAGGGTGATAGAGGACAGAATGCAGCAATGCTGACTGTAGGTGCTTGAAACTCTCTTAATTCAAACCCCAGATGGCTGAGAGCCTATTAAAACTGGTGAGAATTACACTTAATGAACACATACTCTCCTCTATGCCATGCATTGTCGCCGATATCATTTCAGCTCCTAAGGGTCAGAAAAGAGAGAAGAATGTCCTCCTTCCAAGGCATGAAACATGAATGCAAATTTGGATGGAGCTATGAAGATGACTTTTAAGGATAGACAGCATCAATGAGCTACAACGTTTATGAATCACAGGAGTAAGCAGGTGCCTAGCCAGCCTGTGTGGAATTGCTGGCAACTGTGCCAGGACTGTGGGCTCTGCATCTGCTGGCTTGGCACTTGTCTCTCAACAGCACACCTTGCACTGGGGCTGAACTAGAAGGTGCTTACAGAGGGTAGGGGACCTTCGGGATGCAGAGCAGCAGCAGGGTGGATGGGCAGGGCCTGAGCAGCACTATGTGGTTACTGTGTAGTGTTGTGATTGACAAAACGCGGGAGCCCAGGTGGTTTAAAGGGGACCTAAACAGGTAGGCTCATAGATGACCCCCAGAAGAAGTTACAATAAGGCAGATCACAGGCCAGATGAAATGGACCACAAGGCTCCCCATGGGGTTGGCAGACTGAGCTAGAGGGAGGAGGTGGCCCTACTTCATCAGCTGGCCCAGATCACAGCAGGAGACTCGGGTAGAGGGAGGCACAGCAGGATTCCTGTCTCAGTCACTCTAGAGAGGTAGGAAGGACACTAGAGGATGCGTAGCCAGAGTGGAATGTTCTGCAGGAGGAGCCAGGAGCAGATCCATGGTAATGTTTAAATCTGCTACTCTGAGCTGCAGCTGAAGAGAGTCCACAGACTCTGCCCCCTGCCTGGCAGAGTCCAGTCATCACTTCCTAACAGAGCTGACCAGCTGCTCTCATTAGCCTGGATTATTCCCCGTGTTGGCTGTGACAGTTCACTGTTGCATCATGGTAGGTGCCTACGGAGATCACTGGAGTTAAAGGTTCCTCCTGTCCCCCGCTCCCACAAGGAGCAGAGCGAAGACAGAGCACCAGGAAGGGAAAGGGGGCACTACTCTCATTCCTGGGTCCTTGTACCTGTATGCCACGAGATGTGGAGCTGGATATCCCTGCCCTCCCATTTTCTGACCCTGAAGTCTCTTAACCTCAGATCTCAGACCTGGAGGGAGGGAGGGGGAAGAAAAACTAAAAGGTGTCAGCGCCGTCTTCCTCATCTTGAACAGCGTTCCAAGGGCTGGCCCTGCTCCTCCTTTCTGTGCTTCACTAGGAGGGGTCAGCTCTCGTCACCTTTACACAATGCCTCAGAGCTGATTCCCAAGCAAATCCCTCCACTCTCCGGGAGGGAGGGAAAGCTCCCTGCTTAATAAGGCTTCAGACACCTGTCAGCAGTGGGAGCGGGACTTGCGAGGGAGTTCTCCATTCTCATGGCTGGGCTGATGTGTGGGTACATTCCCCCCCATACCCTGCTTCTCCTCCTCCTGCCCCCAACCCTGCCAGAGCACAGGTCACATCCTCCTTAGGATGTCTAGGTCATTTCAAAGAACCTCGAGGCAGCAGCATTTTGATTCTAATCATGTAAAATGGCCCATGTTGAGGTCCATCAGAGAGGCCAGCCATGCTCAGAGTCCCCAGAGAGAGCAAGGAGCCAGGGGCACCAAGGGAGGAGGACATGACAGGACTGGAGAGGCACAGTCATAAATGGCCATCAGGCTGAACTCATCCAGGCAGTGGGGCTCCCTCCTGGGATATACAACTCTCCTGAAGGCCAATAGTGAAGTGCAACATCAGAACCTCACCATCCAACCACAAGGGGTGCAAGCAAGCTGAGCAGCCACTCTGCTGCAAACAGAGATCTGTGGGAAGGCTTTGGAGGGTGACAGAGCAGCAAGTTTCTCCCTAGATGTTCCTCTGACTGGTATCCTGAGTTTTGGGGGTAGACAGTCCACAACCAGGGCTCAGGACTCAGCTGATCCTCCCCAGCCCTGACACATAGCCATTGCCTCCTAGGAGACTCCGGATATTGATTAGTGAGCACACATCTCAGAATAGAAGTGACCTTGAAGACAGTTGGGGGGGGGGGGGGAGCCTCTTTCAGATCCTGAAATATTGATGTAAAACCTTCCCATTTTTCTTCAGGGACAGATGGCCGTCCATCTGCTCTGCTTCCTGAGACTACCAGAGCAGGAATGTCATACCAGGGCTATCAGAGTTGGCCTCTCAGGGTGACCACAGAGCCCACATACCCTCTGCCGCACCCTGAAGTGTCCAGGACATGATCCCCGACTAGGACCAAGCTTCCTATCAGAGAGAGAAGTAGAAATGGGCCACCTGGAGCAGCAGGGGAGCTCCCCACCTTCACAAAGGATGATGGGATAGGGAGAGGTGACAATAAGGTGAGTGGTGGCTAGGGACTCAGGAAGTCATCCCAGCCTTCCTAAGTCCTAAGAGTAAAGCCCGATTCACAGTCTTTGTCATCACAGGATGGCAAAGACAGCTCAGTGTGCTGACTGATAGGCAGACCTCTGCTAGCACCTAGTGAGCTCCCAGATTCAGTTTAGTCTTCTGCAGAAGGGGGCTGTGAACAGACACACCCATACTCATGGGTTGGCCACTCCTCCATCTTCTCCAGCACACACAGGCATGAAGGCAACTGTCCTGGTTAGTTTTATGTCAACCTGGGACAAGCTAGAGTCATTTGAGAAGAGGGAACCCACTTGAGAAAATGCCCCCACCACATTAGCCTGTGGGGTATTTTTTTATTAATGATTAATAAACATGCGAGGGCCCAGCTCACTGTGGGCAGTGCTACTCATGGGCAAGCGGTCCCAAGCTGTGTAAGAAAGCAGGCTGATCAAGCCATGGGGAGCAACCAAGTAAGCAATGCTCCTCCACGGCCTCGAGTTCCTGCGCTGACTTCTTCTAATGGTGGACTGTGATGTGGAAGGGTATGCTTTAGGTCATGGTGTTTTATCACAGCAATACAAACCTAAGTATGTCAGGGACCCAGAATGGGGAGTCAAGCCCACAGTCAGTGCAGAGTGCCTTCCTGAACAAATCTGTCAGTCTCAGTAGGACAGGGACTTCAGGGGAGGTGGCTGACATGCTTACCAGTCTATCAGGAACACTTAGAGACATCTTTGGCCACTACAGCCACCATCTCTTCTAAAACATTCTTTTTCACTGGAATCCAGGCCCCTGGGCACTAAGACCTGCTCTCCTCCTTCAGCCAAACCCCAGGAAGAGACTGCTTCTTCTAGGGCCTGCTGCTCCTGGACAAGGGACCACAGGGGTCCCACCGAACTGCCTGCTCTCCACCCACTACAGGCTGATGCAAAGACAGACAGGCAGCTGACTGGCCACCTGTTGCACCCACCCTAGCTCCTGCAGAGTGCTTGCTGTATACACAGTGGGTGCTTCCCAAGTACAGGCCACATGAATGAACAAATGCCTGAGTGGATATTTCTAGGAGCTGGGGCGTTATGTCAGCTTGCAAAACAAATGTGTCAAGATGAGTGGAACTCAGCAGAGGGTAGAGGTGAGCATAGCCATGGCAACAAAGACACAGGACTGTCCTTACCCTATGATCCTACATATATAAAGACATGCTCCTCTTTCATGTTCAGGCTCAAACAGCACCTTCCAGATATATATAAGCAGCTTAAAAACACACACCTATATACAACACACACATACCTCTACACAACAGGCATGCATATACCAAACACACACACACAATATACCACATAGGTATGTATAGATACATGATATGCGCACACACACATACACACACACACACATCTTAACAAACACATAACAAATACACAAATTAAAAACATATCACATATATACACCCATCCATGTAACACATAAATACATATATGTGTATGTCACACATGCACATGAACACTACACATATCACATAGGCATTCACATGTACAATAAGCACAAAGCACATATACATACATAACACATCACATTACACTTGTACATAACACAATACTCATATATATCAAACATGTAGCACATACCATGTAGCACAAACACACACAAAATACATATATGCATGTGTACACAGCATATCCATAATACAGAACACACATACATAGAAAATGCACACGCGTACACACACATACACACACACACACACACACCATACACACGCAATACACATTCTGGATCAAGACATCCCCCGGGCTGCCCCTCATTCTGCTGTGCTCCCTGCAGGAGGTAGCTCCCTGGGTCCTCCTCAGTCTGTCCTCACCAGGTCTTCAGGCCTCACAGACACACTGTCAAGTTGGGGCTAGTCCTCTCTCTGGGACAGGAATCACACAGCCCACAGGCAGCTACCGGAGCTGGATTTCAGTTGCCGGCTCTTGGTCACTGAATGAAAAAAAGAAATAAAAAGGAGAGGAAAGGATGTAACTGCTCCTTGGTAGGGTAGACGAGAAAGTTTACTGCAGACAAAGAGGAGAGCATAGGCAGAAGCAGCGACTTCTAGGAGAGTCCAGAGTGGACATGATCAGGTTGAGCTGGTCCATGTGGGGGAGGGGGAGGGGAAAGGAAAGAGGAGAGAGGGGAACCAGGTGCAGCAGCCAGGAGACCAAAGGTACGAAAGGGGTGGGTAACCAAAATGTCTGGATTATGTAGGGAAGAGCCTCTGGGGAAAGGGCAGCCCGGCCCCTGGACTAGAGAGTTCAGGGAAGAGGGCGGGGTATGTGAGCCATATCCTGTAACAGGAAGAGAGGGAGGGATGCTGGGAACCTGGCTGCCAGGTCCAGCTTTGACCTTAAATAAGCACCTCAGCCATTTGTCCCAGTTTGAAACTTAACAGGCATTTAAGGCCTCTGGGTGTGCAGGGGACATGTGGGAAGCATCTGCTCTGAAAGTGCACATCTGTAGAAAGGCAGTCCCGAGAGACCTTACTGGCCACTAGGGGCAAAAAAATAAATAAATAAAAAAGAAAGAAATCAGATTCTGTCCCTTCTGCACCCCAAAGTCAGAGCACATGACTCAGCTGGATCAGTGATTCGCCTTGAAAGGCGGCATCCAATATCTACAGCTGCTAAACCGACTCTGCAAAACCAATGGCTAACCAACCAACACAGACTACTACCTCCCAGTGCTGGGATCCAAAGTCTAACACAGGCCTCGCTGGCTGATCGAGTGCCGGCAGAGCCATGTTTCTTCTGGAGCTGGCATCTGCAGGCCCCTCACCTGAGATGACAGCATCCAGCATGTGTCTTCTCCAGCTTGCAGAGGTAATTGCACCTCTTGGCTCAAGGGCATTTTTCTCTCTCTTCAGAGGCAGCAACACAGCAAACCTACCTTGCTCTGATGACGACTGGCTCTCCTGGCCCAGTTTCATATCTAGGGACCCATGTGATTCTGCAGGTCACCTGGGCAATCCAAGAAAATATCCCCAAGTTGAGGTCAGCTGATCGACACTCCCTATGCCCCTTCTTCAAGTTGCCTAATATGCATACAGCTCGGGTAGTAGGACTTCTTCACACCATTCCACACCCCTACACCCCTGCTTCTCAGGAGATATTTGATGACTGATTTTTTTCAGAATTTGACAGGAATTTATCCCAAGTAGGCAATTTTCTGGTGATTACAGTTATCAATTCAGAGAACTAAGATTTGCACAAAAATTGCAGGCCTTTCTTCTCACAAATGACATCAAGGTCCCTTCCGGGAGGAATGAACCCGTGTAGGGAAACGTGGAGACCTTAATTGGAGATGATTCTGCCCACCGGAAAACAGCTATCAAAGTAGTCTTCAGATCTTATTTCGGTCAAGGTGATACCCTTGTCTTCACTTCCGGTACCTCCTCTACTGCAGTCACAAGTAAAGCCCCCCAAAATAGGATGCAGCCTGCTTTCCACAAATGAGAAGCAAAGAAGACACAGTGCTGTTGCGCTGAGAATCCACAAGCAGAACTGCAGGACTAAAAATCTGTGGTCTGCTGTGACTAGTAAAGATGCCAAAGTCACCAAGGATGGGAGGGGACGGCCCAAGCTCTCACTCCAAGGGTCCCCCAAGCTTTGTGGCTACTGATATGCATGTGGGCTTCAGCAGTCACAACTGTAGGTTATGACAAGGAGCTGGCATATGGCAATGTAAAAAAAACGTGCAAAGCTACTGATGACATTAAAAGAGATGCCCAGGCCACAGTACTGCTGTTCCAAGACAAGTTGGCTACAGGCTGAAGGCCACAGCAAAGCCACCACAAAGAGATAAGGGTGAGAGGACACAAAACAACCAAGACCATCCAAAAGAAACAGAGCCCCACACACTAGAGATGAGACCCCAAAAGCAAAGGTCAAAAGAAGGAACTGTTGCTGAGGTATTGAGGAGGGCAGAGACTTCTGCTTCAATAACACACCCTCCCCCAACACCACATTCCTGGTTGAACTTAAAAAGCCACCATACTTGAATCTTAATCTGAAGGCATGGCCACAACACCCATAGAAACACAGAATCAGAAAATGAAAAGAATTCAGGGCCACTGGCTGTGTCCCCAAGGGCCAAACCAGGAGGGGAAGGGGTTGGAGGATTCTCTCTGAAGCACCACAGGACAGCTCAGCAGGTAAAAGCATTTGCACCAAGCCTTGACAACTGAATTTAATTCAGTAAACATATGTGGTGAAAGATGAGAACTAATTCCTATGGGTTGTCCTCCATATGTGCCCTATGTTTTACACACACAGATACACACACACACACACACACACACAAGCACACATGCACGCACGCACTCTCTCACACACTAAATAAATAAATAAATGTGAAAATAATTTTTTAATTATCCCTGGAGGAACACAATTTTAACCTAACTTTCAGAGCACTTCCAGTTGAGAAGATGAGCCATTCCAACAGCGCACACAGGAATAAAGTATTATAAGTGACTGGGAGAGGTGCAAAAGTAGATTCGGTAAGACTTTAGATATTGGAAGTATCAGACATGTAATATTAAATTTTTAGTATGGTTTAAAAATTCAAAGGACATTTAAGAAGGAAGCATACATATATTAACAGGGAACAAGATGATGTGAAAAATAATAAAACTAGTGAAATAGCAGCATATTGAACTGGATTTAAGGGAGAGTAGGCAGGGTATGTCAGAAATTATCCAAAATGTGGCCCAAAGAGACACGAAGGCAGAGCACGAGAAGGAAAGGAAGTCACGGCGCAGCTAGGTTTAAAGTACACGGACTGGATGTCAAAAGGAAGCGGAGAGGAAAATGGGAAAGAGGCCATGTTTGCAGAGACAAATTGTGGAAAGATGTAATCATCAGATCCCAAAATATTCTTGAATCCCAAGCAGTTATAAATAATACAGAATCTATAGCCTAATTCATGAGTGTGAGAGCAGAAAGTAAGGCAATGAGAAGCACGAAATCACCCCATCCCCACACATCAACAGGCAATGACCCTCAAAGCAGACTAACTCCTCCCCAGCAGCAAAAGGGAAATTAAAACCCATTGAGCAAGTCTCTCAGAGTTCCCAGAATAAGTGACCTTCATCCTAGAACTTCACCCCAGTTCTAGAAGTATCTGGAATGAAGATGAAAATAGATATTTTAAGATGGTCGCCATGTGTATTGCTTATGTGACAGAATGCCCTAACCTTGATAGGTGACATCCTCTTGATTCAAAACTTGCTGGGCACTGAGTGGCCAGGCATCTTCTGCTGGCTTCTTCCTGTGTCTGCTTCCAGCAGGCATGTGATCAGCTCTGTGAAATCTTGGGTGGCCCTGTCACATGTCTGCTGGGTTGGCAAGCTGATGGCTAGGGATCTCAACTCCCCTCTTCAGGCTTTTCATCTCTTCCGGACCTGATCAGACTCATGTCAGGTGGTTTGAGTTAAAAGCACAGAAGAGACCCCTGACACTGCTGGGAGCACCACAGAGCATCCCAGAGGCTGGATGACCCAGAGACCTAGGATAGAACCAAACCTGACTGAAGGGGAAAAACGTCAAGGTAATGACACCTAACGATATTCTGCTGTACTCATAGATTGATGCCTAGCCCAATTGTCATCAGAGAGGCTTCATCCAGCAACTAATGGAAACAGATGCAGAGACCCACAGCCAAACCATAGGCAGAGCTCAGGGAATGCTGCAGAAGACAGGGAGAAAGGATTGTAGGAGCCAGAGGGGTCAAGGACACCACAAGAAAACTCACAGAATCAACTAATCTGGGCTCACAGGGACCCACAGGGACTGAACCAACAACCAGGGAGCCTAGATGGGACTGACCTAGTCACTCTGCATATATGTTACAGTTATGTAGCTTGGTCCTCTTGTGGAACTCCTAACAGTAGGAACAGGGGCTGTCTCCAACTCTTTTACTGACTTTTGGTACCCTACTCCTCATACTGGGTCATCTTGCCCAGCCTTAAATACATAGGGAGGTGCTTAGTCTTACAGCAACTTGTTAGGGAGTGGGAAGGGGGGGCTGAAGGGAGGGAGAGGGACTGGGAGGAGAGGAGGGAAGAGAAACTGCAGCTGGGATGTAAAATAAATAAATAAATAAATAAATAATAAATAAATAAATAAATAAATAAATAAATAAATTTATTTATTTAAAAGAAAACACAGAAGAGTGTATATTTCACCACCCTGTGCCTGATGATATCTATCATATCTCCTAGCAATTCCAAGGGATGGAGAAACGGACTGGGAAGGGGAAGAACTTGGGACAGTTTTGCAGCCTATTGCCTACTACAAGACCCCAAGCAAAGGAGACCAAGGGCATAACTTAGGTAAAGGGTAGAGACCTCAGACAGAAGATTCAGGTGCCAGAGAATGCACTGAGAGGGTAGCAAGTCCAGGGCAGTGTAAACAGACCTTATGTGGGAAGCAAGGCCTGAGGTGGTGGAATGGGAAGATTAGGGATCAGGATGCACAAGGCTGAGAAGGGAATAATCAGGAAAGCACTGGAAGACTGTAGTTTCCCAGAGGGGGGATGAGAGCAGTAGTGATAAACTCTAGAATACAAGGGAACTTATATACAAAGAGGCCAGGGTACATCAAGAGCACACATACAATGTCTGCTTTCTGACAAATAGAGGCAGTTCTAGCCACCACACGTCTCTTGATGGGTGATATGGTACCTGGATGCAGGACCCACCCCTGAAGAATGGCCTTAAGGCAGCCTCTCCATTTCTAGGCAGATGGTGCTAGCTCTGTTACCAGAGCAAAGGCAGAACTACCAAAATGAACATCATTGGACCAGACATCATCAGATCAGCTACACACCTCCATCAGAAGCAATGGCCTGGGCAGATTTTATTCCCATCTGTGCTGCAGTGCAAGAAGCATGCGGAGTTTCCATCCAGAACCTCACAGGAGAACTACTAAAGGATGTGCTTCACCTCTGTAGGAATAGCAACAGAGCACTTTCAGATGAAGTAGTGGAATCAAAGATCTCAATTATCATTAATAAAACTGTAGAAGCATAGCCAGGCGGTGGTGGCACATGCCTTTAATCCCAGCACTTGGGAGGCAGAGCCAAGCGGGTCTCTGTGAGTTCGAGGCCAGCCTGATCTAAAGAGCGAGATCCAGAACAGGCACCAAAACTACACAGAGAAACCATGTCTCGAAAAGCCAAAAACCTGTAGAAGCATATCATGAGGTTTGGGGGGAAGAGCAAACAGTAATTGTTAGCCAATCTTCAGCCACTATAAAAAATAAAAACCTAAGACGATCAACTTATGGAGAGAAACAGTTTATTTGGTTCATGGGGTTGGAGGTGTCAGTCAGCTTGATCTTGTAGTTTTGGGCCTAGAGCAAGTGAAGACCACAGGGTGGAGAGTGCGTGGAGGAGGGAGGAGGGAGGAGGGAGGAGGGAAGAGGGAAGAGGGAGGAGGGAGGCTGCTCACCTCCTGGCGGTCTGCTTTGCTGTCTATAGTTGTGATAAAATACTAACGAAAAGCAACTTGTAAGGGAAGGGTTTATTTCATCTTACAGTTCCCACTCACAGCCCAACACTGAAAGAAGCCAAAGCAGGATCTCAAGCAGAGACTATGGAAGAATATGGCTTATTTGCTTGTTCAACTGCTTTCTTATACAGCCCAGGACCACCCGCCCAGGGGTGGCACCACCTACAGTGAGCTAAACCCTCCCACACCAATCATTAATCAAGAAAACCCCCACCTACAGGAATCTGATGCAAGCATTTTCTCAGTTGAGGTTCCTCTTCCCAGATGACTACAGCTTGTGTATCAAGTTGACAAAGTAAAACAAAACAACAACAACAACAAAAAAAAAACCTAGGACACTTACTTAGAGAGGAAGTAACACATGCAAAGGGGGAGGGGCTGGAGTCCACTATACCCTTCAAGAGTATGCAACCAATGACCTAAAGACCTCCCAGGAATCCACACTTCTCAAAGGATCCACTGTCTCCCAGCAGCCCCATGGGCTGGGAACCAAGTCTCATTTAACACGTGGGAAATGCTATACCATAGCAGTGACCATGTCCTTTACTGAAGGCACAGACTAGTCATGAGAAACAGCTTTCTAGAGAAGTCCTCTCTTCAGGGTCCTTTGACCACACTACACCATGCCTAGTGTCAACATTTGTTGACTGCTACTCTGCCAGGGCCCAACCCAGGCTTTGGGGGACAGAGAAGCAGCAAGTACAGCCTTGTCCTCAAGTTGATGACATTCCTGCTGAGGAAAGATTCAAACTTAAGTTCCCAAGTTCAGAATTATTCTCATTCATGAGTCTCTTCTAATTGCTGTTCAAAGTGTGCTCACACGAGCATTGACTTCACAGACGCCCCTTCCACCCCTTCCTGAGCCTGGGGTTTATTTGAGTGGCATCAATGGTCAGGCAGAGTCAGTGAGGTCAACCCATGTTAGGATGAAGGAGCTCATTTCCATTCTAGCTCTGTCTCTCACCAGCTGTGGGACCTTGGACAAGCTAGCCAGCCCCTGTGATCCCATGTTTCCTTACCTGTTACAACAAAGATGTTCATTACTTACACAGTGGAGAAGCGTTCGCTAGTACATGTGGAGCTATGAGTCAGATCCTGGGTTCTCAGGTAGAGCATGCTTTATCAGTTTTCCTTGCCTCCAGAGCACTAGGATATAAACAGAGGGCAGGGCTCCCCAAGCAACAGAGCTAGAAACATTGCTCCAGACAGCTCTTGCCCAGACCTTCATCCTACATGACCAGGCTCCAAGCCCAATATTAGCTCACATCAGCCTCAGACTTAGGAAGAAATGCAAGTGATACAGATGCAAGGACTGTTCACCTTGTCTCTGCAGAGGATCAGTGTCCTTCCCTTCATCCCCATGACTACAGAGCCACCCAGAACTGAAACAAGTCTGTAATAGGTTTTCTGCACCTCGATTGTAGGCTTTTCCACCAACGCAGTAAGCCAGATCAAGCCAAATTGAAAAGTAAAAGAACAGATTTATTTTGAGCAAAGCAGCTCCCGGGTGAGTCCTCCAGCCCCTAGAGATCGAGGAGAAGGGGCAGGAGAAATTTCATGCCCGAACTAAAGAGGGAGCTTAAACACCCTATAGGCGAAGGGTGATGATGTGTCCTCTATAAGCTGGGTTTGTGTCTGCCCAAGTATGGCATGCTTTTAGGTGGGGACTTGGGCCACTGGCAACTTCAGGGGAGGAGCCGGCACAGCCACCAAGAATTCGGAACTGGGCTTTAGGTGCCTTTTTGTTGTTGCTGTTGGAGATCCTCTGAGTGGGTGGAGCTTGGAGAAAGAGTAATGGGGCTTTCCAAATCAAGCAGAAGTGAGCCGGAGGTTCCAGCCAAACAGTCTGCAGGATGCATGCCTGTGGCCCTGCTCCACACACAGCCATTATTCACATAGAGCAACATATATATTTCACAGCATACTGTTATTGATTGTATTATAATGAACTCTTTGTTTTTTTAAATAGGGTCCCATCAAAGCTATTCATCACTAAGGTATTGTCTTTTTCAAAGTTCAGACTCCAGCATATAAAGGGGTCGTTGAAGTCATTTCAATCCTCCTGATTTAATTACAATTCTCTTCCCAATCCTTCAGACTGAACTCATTCTTGGTATGTTATAGGTAGAAACGAGGTTGCTAGGTAAGTTCTAGGCTCCCCCTGCCTGCTGCCTTGCTTCTGCAGAGGTCTTCAAGCTTTGGATAAACAAAGCAATAAATGCAAATAGATCTGCCAGCTCTTTCATGTGTCAAGTGTGAGATTATCTTTAGACATCCCCTTGGTTCCCTCTAGCCTGGTGTGAACGCCCTGTGGAGAACTTATCTCTCTGCCACAAGTCACAGAGGGAGCCTGGACCTCATCCCAGCACTGATGTGTTTCTTGTGCTTTGGGAAATACAAGAAATCGTTAAGATATCCCAGGCAGAGCTACACCAAGGCAATGTTTGATATTGAAATCATCCTTTTTGAAATAATCTTTAGAATTCTTCTTTGAGAAAAGCATTGGAACAAGGTTGAAGCCATGGTCAGTCAGTAAAGCTCTAATTTTGCAAGCATGAGGGCCTGAGTTTGATCCTCAAAATCCATGTAAAAAGCTAGGCATAAGCCCAGCACTAGGGAGGTGAAGACAAGTGAATCCCAGTGGCCAGCTAGCCTAGCTGAATTGGTAAGCCTCAGGCCAATGAGAACCCTGTCTAATAGAACTATCACATGCTAGCCCACTGTGCTACTGGAGCTCTCTGGGAGGTAGGTAACATCTCTGAGGATAACATAGGAGATTCTCTCTCTCTCTCTCTCTCTCACACACACACACACACACACACCAATTTTTAAAAGAAAAGCATTGTAATAAACTAACATGGCATCCAATACCTGCAGGGTGTGCCCTGTTGGCTGATCACCAAAGGGAGCGGGCACGAAGTAGGCACTGCAAGGGCTCCTTCACAGGCCATGAGCTCCCTGGCCTCAAGCCCCTGGCATCTTGGAAACACATGCTAGTTCTGGATTAGGCAGATTTTTACCTTTTAGTCCCTGCCATTTCGGATGCACTTAAAGTGATGAGATCATCTCTCCCACACTGGTCCTGTTTTAAGGGCACTGGCTCAGTGGAAGGGAACAGGCATAGGAGCCCGAGTACCAAGGGTGGCTGCAAAGTCATAATGAGGGGGTGCCTACCAGCAGAGTGCTCCTTTGCTCAGCACCCACCTAGGGCTGACCCTGGCCCAGAAGTGAGGCAGAGGCAATGAACAGCGTGTATGCCAATGAAGCATGATGCATATGTCGATGAGGCTGTCCTTTGGCCATCGAGTCTCAGGGCCAGTCTGCCTAAAAGTCACCCCTGCAGTTACTGGTCCTGGAGGAAGCCTCTGCAGAGGACGCAAGGCCTTGTGCCGCCTGCTTTGTGACGATTTTACGTTGTTCGTTGGCGTCTAACAGAGCTTATCACATACATTTCATTTCTGGAAGCTAAATGGGTATTGGCAATGGTATCTCTTCCTAGTAGCAAATGAACTGAAAGTTCAAGAAGCCAACTCCTGCTGCAGTTTTGTGCCAGTCCTGAGAGGCCCTGGGAGAGCAATGACTTTCCCTAGGAGGCCACAGACTAGAACAGCTCTTGGATGTGGTCCAGAGTTGTGTAAATGGGTTCATTTTCGTGCTTGAGAGACAAGGGGGCTTTTAATAGTAATGAAACATGTGCTGTAGCATCCATGGCCATTGCAATCACCATGATTAAAAAGCAACTTGCCTGCTCAGAGCCTCACTGCACCTTAAGGCATATTTACCAGGATACATCTTCTGATGCAGACCACGGTATGCTAATCTCCTCGCCAAACTCCACCCACCTGCCCAGTGCCCTCTCCCTCAATCAGCCAGGATCAATTCCTGCATCACTGCCAGCCAGCCTCTCCTGCAGGAGCTCATCGATTTCCTGAAATGAATGATTTCTGTCTGTAAAACCCATATTACCATTTCCCTCAAAGTAACACTTAGAAATTTTGTCTCCCTGATAATGTTAACATCATCCATAATGACCCACTGGGGACACTTAACCTGATGATGTAGAGGTGGCAGGGGAATCAATGAAAGCCCACATGTTGGCCTGAGCTAGGGTCTCAGCCATTAGTACCAGGCAGCCTTAGAGCCACATTGCAGGTTTCAGAAGCCACTGCTTCCATGATCTTCTATAACTGTGAACAGAGACCAGCTGCCCTACCTGAAGGACAGCTCCTGGGGGTTCCCAAGGATACCTTGTTTGCTTGCTTACTTGCTTTCTGAGAAAATTCAAGGGCTCACCTATTTGCCAGGCTCAGCAGGACACAGACATGGCACAGATTCTGTGCCGTTCTCCAGAAGCTTTCAGGGAGAGGGGTCATCTTGAGACATCAGACCACCAGCAGGGTCACAGAGTGGGCTCTAGCCCAGAAACACACCAGGAAGTCATGGGAAGGAAACATTTGCCACAGGCTGGAAGCAGAAACTGTGGGGCTAAGCACACATCACTGACCTGTGAAGTAGACCAGGAAAGTTGTGTGCTTCTAAAGGGCACATCACAGAAGTAGGAAGAGGGAGGGGCAGTGTAGTCTGAGAGTTACTCAGTTTGTCCTGGCCAGAAGCTGCCAGGTCCAGGCATTTGATGCCCATCTGTCCACTTACAGGAAGAATCAGCAGCAGATGAATTCTGGCAGAAGAAATGGCGATAGGCCTCTGAAGATATGCAGACCAGAGCAGAAGATGGACAGAGCAGCTAGCCCAAGCCCTCAGGAGCATGGAGCAGGAGCCAAAGCAAACACAGCTTTCTCTCCAGAAAGAGCGCAAGAAAGCTTACTCTGAGCTCAATGTGAGTGATCATGGCCCAGGAACGTGGATTCAGGTTGACCCAAATGACATGTTTCACTATGAAATTGGTTATGTGAGCTTTTTATAGTAACAGAGTAAAATAAAAGTCACAAATCAATGCATTAACCAAGTGTGTTGGTGGGGACACCAGGTGCACAGCTTATAGAAGAGCAGGGAAATCCCTGCTATAGATTTCACATGCTATAACATCCTGAGCTTCGGTGGGTGGAAGCTAATGGTCTACCAAGTTCATATATTCCAAAGCTTTTACCTGATAGTCACAACGGTGGCAGGTCAGACATAGAGGATGGCCATGAATGGCTATTAAGAGGATTGTGACAGTTAATCTTGGTGTCAACTAGATTGGAGATGGAATCAACTAAGAGGCAGGTATCTAGGCTGGTCTGTGAGGGTAGTTGCTAGGAAGATTAATTGAGGTGGGGGTAGAACCTCCCATCACAGCCCACATAGAAAGAAGCCTAGGGGTCAAGGAGAGCATCGCTGCTCTTGCCTGTCTGTCTGTCTGTCTGTCTGTCTGCCTGCCTGCCTGCCTTTTGCCTGCCTTATATCTGTTCGGTTGTGGTTTTGCTGCTGCTGCTGCTGCTGCTGCTGCACCCCTCCACTGTTATCAGAACCCAACTTCTTCAGCCTTTCAACATGGATTGGAGACCAGTGGCTCTCCAGGAATCCTCCAGGACTAAAGATTGCTCAAAATTATTTTGGCTCTTGATTTGCTGTAGCATGAGTCTTAAAAGTTCTTATTAATAAAATCAAACCTGAGCCAGGTATTGGGGTGAACACCGGAAGGTCAGAGACACAGAACAAGCCACAGCTATCTCACCTCGCTGGATCCTCAGCTGGTCCTGCTTCCTCAGACTGGAAGCCTCTATGTCCTCATATCTGAATGACTCTCAGCTGAACTGCTGCTACAGGCCTGAATGCCTAACCAGGCCAAATGCCTAACCAGGCCAAATGCCTCTCCAGGGCAAATACCTCTCCAGGGCAAATGCCTCTAGTTTCTGGTCCTCACGCCTTATATACCTTTCTGCTTTCTACCACCACTCCCTGGGATTGAAGGCTTGCTTTCTGGATTAAAGGCGTGGGTCACCATGCTTGGGTGTATCCTTGAACACATGGATTTCTGCCTCTGGAATGCTAGGATTAAAGGCGTGTGCTACCACTGCCTAACCTTTAATATTGTGGCTGTCCTGTTCTCTGACCCCAGATAAGTTTATTAGCGTACACAATATTTTTGGGCAATACAATACCACCACAATTTGCAGCATTCCAACTCTCTGCCATCACAATTCTCATCAGTCAGTCAGTCTGCACATCTTCACCATAGCTGTGGCTTTTTCAGGGGCCTTCAGTTCACACAGGGCTGGGAAAGGCACCCTGCAGCCGTTCATGGAGATGCACACAGGCAGTGTCTGAAGCACTCAGGCCAGGGTAAAGGCACAGAGAGGTTGAGCTGATCAGGTCATGAGGCTAGAGAGCACCTGGACCCAGCATGGAAGCTGAAGAGCCAGAATGAGATCTTAGGGCCCAACCCTGCCAGGCAGTTGGTGCTTTACCTGGGTTATAAGCTTGTGGTGGGGAGAGGGGGGTTGGCAGCGCACACACACACACACACACACACACACACACGCACACGCACACGCACATGCACACGCACACACACACACAAGCGTACACACACACATAAGCATGCATACACATATACACATACACACACAAGCACACACATATACACACATGCACACACACACACACACACACACACACACAAGCTTGCCTTAGACATATATTGGACAGGTTCCCTCTGCAAACTCCATCTGCCTGCAAGCCCACTATGTGCCAGTCAAAGGGATGGTCACCACTGCCTCTGCCCCTGACATTGGGCAAAGCTCCCCAAGCTGACAATGATGTTGGTGTTCAGGAATTCTGCGTTCAACAGCATCAAGAACAGGGGATAGTGAACAGCAAATTCTGATCCCTGTATGGAACACATTTTCCCATTCCCTGCACAAATACCCAGTAGGTAGGATGGGTAGGGTGCCCTCTACCATGGCAGCAGAAGGAGACCCAGAATCAGAAAGACCATCAATCCTGAAACAGTTCTTCAAACTGGCAGGTCCCAGGGGTTCCTAGGCAGGCACACATGTCCATACCAAAAAATCTAAAGTGACTGTCAGGGATTCATTCACCGAGCCCCACCAGAGGGCCCTGGGAGGCACAGGATGGGCCCCGGGTATGTGCTGATACAGTTTGTTCCTGAAGAGACCTGAGAACCAGCCTGCAAGGAAGAGTGGGGCTTCCTGTGACCTGTCTGGTCCTGGTACAGTCTGAGAGTGATGTGTCCCTTGGGTTGGAGCAGAGGCTGTCCCTCCAAGTACTCAGAGAGTGATCAGCAACCGGCTCGGGTCCTACTACTCTTCAATGACCCCACATGCTAGAAAATGGCACCTACTAGAACCCCATGGCCTCAAGGGACACAGCAAAACATGGCAAGGGTCAGAAGGTAGCCTTGGGATGGGTGCAGCAGAAGGCATCAGGGCCCCAACCCTTTGGGGACATTCTGCTTGGTGACAAGTGAGTCCGCCACTGGGTAGGCCTGCCCTGCCCACCTGCCAA
>CABHPP010146024.1:7270-40468 GCA_902168425.1 Peromyscus attwateri | reverse complement strand
CCCCCAAGGACTGAGATCAACCTGGTAGACTCAGTCTAGGCAGGGCCAGTCCCCTCCTCCCAGGCCGAGCCAAGCGACCCTGCATAAGCCCCAGGTTTCAAACAGCCAACTCATGCAATGAGCACAGGACCCGGTCCCACTGCCTGGATGCCTCCCAAACAGTTCAAGCCAATCAACTGTCTCACATTCAGAGGGCCTGATCCAGTTGGGGTCCCCTCAGCCATTGGTTCATAGTTCATGTGTTTCCATTCATTTGGCTATTTGTCCCTGTGCTTTATCCAACCTTGGTCTCAACAATTCTCGCTCATATAGACCCTCCTCTTTCTTGATAATTGGAGTCCTGGAGCTCCGCCCGGGGCCTAGCCGTGGATCTCTGCTTCTAGATCCCTCAGTCATTGGATGGGGTTTCTAGCACGACAATTAGGGTGTTTGACCATCCCATCACCAGGGTGGGTCAGTTCAGGCTGTCTCTCGACTATTGCCAGCAGTCTATTGTGGGAGTATCTTTGCGGATTTCTGTGGGCCTCTCTAGTACTTTGCTTCTTCCTATTCTCATGTGGTCTTCATTTATCATGGTCTCCTATTTCTTGTTCTCCCTTTCTGTTGTTGATCCAGCTGGGGTCTCCTGCTCCCCCAAGCTCTCTTTCCCTCGACCCTCGCCCTTCATTTCCCCCACTTATGACCAGGCTGTTCATGAAGATCTTATCCATTTCTCCGTCATTGGGCGATCCCTGTGTCTTTCTTGGGGTCCTGTTTTCCAGGTAGCCTCCCTGGTGATGTGAGTAGCAGTCCAGTCATCCTTGCTCCACATCTAGTATTCTGCTATGAGTGAGTACATACCATGTTTGTCTTTCTGAGTCTGGGTTACCTCACTCAGGATGATTTTTTCTAGATCCCTCCATTTGCCTGCAAACCTCATGATGTCATTGTTTTTCTCTGCTGAGTAGTATTCCATTGTGTATATGTACCACATTTTATTTATCCATTCTTCAGTTGAAGGGCATCTAGGTTGTTTCCAGGTTCTGGCTATTACAAACAATGCTGATATGAACATAGCTGAGCAAGTGCTCTTGTGGTTTGAGCACTTATGATTGAGCATTCCTTGGGTATATGTCCAAGAGTGGTATAGCTGGATCTTGGGGGAGATTGATTCCCAATTTTCTAAGAAAGTGCCATATTGATTTCCAAAGTGGCTGTACAAGCTTGCATTCCCACCAGCAGTGGAGGAGAGTTCCCCTAGCTCCACATCCTCTCCAGCATAAGGTGTCTTCAGTGTTTTTGATCTTAGCCATTCTGACTGGTGTAAGGTGGTATCTCAGAGTTGTTTTGATTTGCATTTCCCTGATAATTAGGGATGTTGAGCAATTCCTTAAATGTCTTTCAGCCATTTGAGTTTCCTCTGTTGAGAATTCTCTGTTTAGTTTTATCGCCCATTTCTTAATTGGACCGTTGGGCATTTTGATGTCTAATTTCTTGAGTTCCTTATATATTCTGGATATCAGTCCTCTGTCAGATGTGGGGTTGGTGAAGACCTTTTCCCATTCTGTAGGTTGTCGCTTTGCCTTGTTGACCGTATCCTTTGCTCTACAAAAGCTTCTCAGTTTCAAGAGGTCCCATTGATTGATTGTTTCTCTCAGTGTCTGTGCTACTGGTGTTATATGTTATATTTAGGAAGTGATCTCCTATGCCTATGCGTTCAAGACTACTTCCTACTTTCTCTTCTAGCAGGTTCAGAGTAGCTGGATTTATGTTGCGGTCCTTGATCCACTTGGACTTAAGTTTTGTGCACGGTGATAGATATGGGTCTATTTGCAGCCTTCTACACGTTGATATCCAGTTATGCCAGCACCATTTGTTAAAGATGCTTTCTTTTTTCCATTGTACACTTTTGGCTTCTTTGTCAAAAATTATATGTTCATGGGTGTGCGAATTAATGTCAGGGTCTTCAATTCGATTCCACTGGTCCACATGTCGGTTTTTATGCCAGTACCAAGCTGTTTTTATTACTGTAGCTCTATAGTAGAGCTTGAAATCAGGGATCGTGAGGCCTCCAGAGGTTGTTTTACTGTACGGGATTCTTTTGGCTCTCCTGGGTTTTTTGTTTTTCCATATGAAGTTGAGTATTGTTCTTTCCAGGTCTGACTTTCACTACTTCTCCTGTCTGCTGGCTGGTGGTTGCCGGGCTGGCCCTGGACGTCTCCCTCCTACTCTCCTCTCTTCTCCTTCTCATTCTTCCTGAGCCTAGATTTCTTTTCCTACTTATTCTCTCTGCCCACCAGCCCTGCCTATCCTTTCTCTGGCTAGCTATTGGCCATTCAGGTGCCTTAGGCAGGCAAGGTGAAACAAATACAACACATCTCTACATAATTAAGCAAATGCAGCATAAACAAAAGTAACATACCTTTACACAGAAGTAATATTCTGCAGCATAAACAAATGTAACACATCTTTACCTAGTTAAAATAATATTCCACAACAGCCCAGCACATTGTGGGTGGTGCTATCCCTGGGCTGGTGGTCCTGGTTTCTACAAGAAAGCAGACTGAGCAAGTCATAAGGAGCAAGTCAGTAAGCAGCACCCCTCCATGGCCTCTGCATCAACTCCTGCCTCCAGGTTTGAGTTCCTGTCCTGACTTCCTTTGATAATGAACAGTGCTGTGGATGTGTAAGTCAAATAAACCATTTTCTCCTCAAGTTTCTTTAGTTATGGTGTTTCATCATAGCAATGATAACCTTAACTAGGGCACCCGGATTTCCAGCACCCTACTGACAAACTGGTCAGTTTATCCCCTTTGCCTTCCTCTGCTCCCACCACCTAAACAGTCATTTCAGGAGCCATTCTGAGGATCAAAGTTCTTGACCCAATCTCTTGGATTACTCGGTTCTCAAATCAAGGTCTGCTCTCCTCAGCTGTAGTCCCGGCTCCTTCCTGTTATCACTCACCTATCCAAAGGCAGCTGGTTTGTCCTCCAACGTTACTTCCTTTAACCCAGCTGTGACCAAATACACGATTTACTGTAGACTGAGGGGGATTGGCTTCAGGGCCCCTGGGTAGAAACCAAAAAGGCTTTGGAGGTTTGGATCCTTATATAAAATGATGTGGTGTTTGCTTAGAAGCCACACATCCCTAGATGATGCTAAACACCTGACAAATTGTGCATGCTGGGGAAATAATTGTTATGCTCTGTTTAGGAACTAATGATAAAAAATCTACACATATTTTGTCATTAAAAACAAACAAACAAGCAAACAGTTTCCATCGCAATTGGTTGAATCCAAGGCTGCAGAGGGCCATGCATGACGTGTGTGGATTTTAAACCTATGGTAGAATGAATAAAGAGCTTATATAGAATGCTACAAGTTTGCTTTAGAAATCCTCTGGGTTTTTTGCTGGCTTTGTTTATTTTGTTTTTAGAAAGACACTAGTTGTTTTTGGACAGGCCTCAAACTCGTGACCTTCCTGACTCAGTCCCCTGAGTGCCAGGGTGGCAGTCACATGTCACCACCCTCAGCTTGAAGAGCTTATTGTACATCAACACACTATCCTATCAACCAGCATCCATTCTGATGATGCTTTACCTCAGCAAACATTTTGATTTTTTTTGTTGTTGTTTTATTTTTTATTTTTTATTTTTGAGACAGGCTTTCACTGTGTAACAGTCCTGGCTGTCCTGGAACTTGCTTTGTAGACCAGGCTGGCCTCGAACTCACTGATATCCACCTGCCTCTGCCTCCCAAGTGCTGGGATTAAAGGTGTGTACCACCACCGTTCGGCTATTTTGATTTTTTTTATATGTTCTAATATCACATTTAAGACTATTAATGCTTAACCTGGACCTGGTGTTACAAGAGCATTCCAGATACTGCAGATGCTGAGGCAGGAGTATTATGCAATTATGCATCCAAGGCCAGCCCAGGCAACTTAGCATGACCCTGTCAAAAAAAAAAAAAAAAGCCAAAATTTAAAAACAGGAAAAAAGAGGCAGAAGATGCAGCTTTGTAGGAGAGCATTGCCTAGCTTGCCTAGCATGGATATGAGGTCCTGGGTTCAATCCCCAGCATGGAGGTAGGCAAGCATAGCAGCTAGGTTAGTGTCTGGGACCACATCCTCTTGGGATAATGTATTTGCCAGCCCAGTATCTTCACCTGCAAGGATTATGCACACCCATCCCTCTCCAAACAATCCACCTAGCAACCTCAGACCCCTCACCCTCCCTGTCTGTATTAGGCTGCACATACTACCATCTCTGAACAATGGAATCAGTTTCCCTGCTCTGTGTAGCGATCAGGTTTAGAAAATTTCTATTCGAATGTATTCCCAGTACGTCCTGGTATGAAGACTAGAAAGGCCAATCTGAGATGAACCTGTTTGGAGTGCATGCTTAGAAAGTCAAGAACTGTGTCTTCTTGGTAACCTTTTAGGGTGATTCTCTTACTGCCCTTTGCCTGTGCATAACTGGGTGAGCATATGATTCAAATCAGAAACATATGTGAAGTGACACACACAGTAGGAAAAATGATTGTATGACCTAATCTGTCAATCAAAATAAAGAACCACCTGAACTATGCCCACCTAAACTTCCAACTCCTCCTTTTCCTGAACTTTATAAAAGGAAGCCCTGGGTGGTAATCCAGGCTCTTGAATATCCTCACTCACGTGGCCCCCATCAGCCTAGACAATGACTTCCTCTACAGTCTGTGCCGTCACTTTACTTCAAATAAAGTCAGTTTGCTTCTTCTGATTGCCAGTTCTTTGGAGAAGAGGCCAAGAACATGCAAACACCCGACCCAGAGCACAAGTTACCTGTGCGGTGTGGGAGAGTGTTTGATGTCATTTTCATTGATGATGCTACTTGTACCTCTCCCTATTCTGCTTTCCTATTAGGTTTATGAAACATGTGACTTGAGAGCTATCAGAACCCATGTGTCCTTTTCATCGTACCCACCTTATTTGGGAATAGTATACAATTTCATCATTCCCTCTTTCATATTCCTCCCTCCAACTCTTCTCTTGTACCTTCCCTCAAATCCATGGCCCCTTTTTCTATAACTGTTGTACACATATATTCTTAAATATATAGATACAGTCTTCTCAGTCTGTACATGTTACTTTGGTGCATATGATTGCAGGGCTGAACACTTGGTATCCGATAAGCACTTGGGGGGCTCTTTCCCCCATTCTCAGCATTCTTTAGTTGCCTGTAGTTCTTTGTCTAGGGGTGGGCCCTGTGAGATGCCCCCTTCCATGTTAGCATGTCTGTTATTATCATCATGGTTCAGGTCCTGTGGTGGCAGCCATGTTGGTGAGATTTTGTGGGTGTAGCTTCCCTGACGTTTCTGAGACACAATCTCACAGCAGACATCCTGTTCCTCTGACCCTGACCATATTTCTGCCTCCTTTTCCTCGATGGACCCAGAGCCTTAGGCCCAGAGCTGTGCCATAGACGGGTCAGTTGGAGCCGGGCACCACATGTGGTCACTTGTTCTCTGCATTCTGATTGGTTGTGGTTTCCTGTAACGGTCTCCATCTGTTGCAAAGAGAAGTTTTTTGTTTTTTTGTTTGTTGGTTTTTTTTTTGTTGTTTGTTTTTTTTTTTTTTTTTTTGCTGAGGGGTGAGAACTACTCCACTTGTCTGTGGGCATAAGGACAGACATTTTACATGTAGTTAGGAATTACGCTGATTTAGTCAGGTATCGGTTGTAGGTTCTCCGCTAGGACTCATGACCTCACTCACCCTGAGGAATCGGCTAGATTTGCAGGGCCAAGCATAATTTCCCTTCTGTTGATGATCTTGAAGTCCAACTAGAGAGCTGTGGTTGCCACCAAGGTATGCATGTGACTGCTGTACCCTTAGGGCTACTATGCCATGGTGATGGTTGTAGTTGGTAGGCATCATAGCTGGGCAGGACTATTGGCTGCTTCCCTCCCTGGGAAGCTTGCATAGTGCCTTCTGGTACCATGAAAGCTAGTCCTCAGGGAGGGGGATTTCAGGTCAGATCCAGCTTGGATCCTCTGGATCCCATGTCCCAAGTGTATAGTGTCTTCAGCAACTACAGACTGATTTTCAACTTCTGGGAGGTAATCAAGGGGAGTATCTATCACCTGTAGTGTTGTGGGAGTCTCTTGGACTCCCTTGACCAACAACTCATGAGGAGATTTTTTTATTCATGGCTGTGCTAGTTTGAATGTAATTGGCCCCCATAATCTCATAGGGAGTGGCGCTATTAGCAGGTGTGGTTTTGTTGCAGTAGGTGCAGCCTTTTTGGAGGAAATGTGTTACTGGGGGTGGGCTTTAAGGTTTCCTATGCTCAGAATACCACCCAGTGAGTCAATCAACTTCCTGGTGCCTGCAAGATGCAGGACTCTCAGCTATTTCTTCAGCACCTCATCTGCCTGTGTGCGGCCATGCTCCCTGACATGATGATAATGGATTGAACCTCTGAAACTGTAAGGGAGCCCCCTCAATTAAACATTTTCCTTATAAGAGTTGCTGTGATCATGGTGTCTTTTCAGAACAAAGAAACCCTAAGAGAGTGGTATTGAGTTTTGGGGGTTTTGTTTTTGGTTTTAGGTAGTCTATGGCTCTTGGGAGGATCATTGTCAGCCCAGATGGGAAATTTTCATTTAAATTCTATGTGTATATGTATATACATAGACCATGTGTGCTATTCTTTATGGCTTGTTCAGACATCTTACTGCTATTTTGCCCCTCTCCTTCCCTCTTCTATATTGACCTACCCCCTCCCAACTAAGCACATCTCTGTTTTTCCCATTTCCCCGTCAGATTACTTGTATCCTGCTACTCCCTTATCCATTGCTCCCAGATCATGGTTCCTTTTCGCTTTTCTAGCTTCAGTGTTTATTCCAGGTTTTGTACTCACATCTGAAGATTTGGAGCTAGGAGCCACAGATGAGAGAGAACACATGACGTGTGTCTCTCTGGATCTGGGTTATTTCACTCAGCATGATCATTTCTAGTTCCATCCATTTATCTGTGAATTTCATCATTTCATTTTTCTTTACAATATCCCATGGTGTATACGTGCCACATTTTAATTACCCATTCATTTAGGTCATTTTGTTTTACTCATATCTAGCTATTATGAATAGTGCATCAGTGGACATGGTTGAGCAAGTATATGTGGAGTAGGGTGTGGAGTCCTTTGGGCATATGCTAAGGACTTAGTATAGAGTCATATGGCAGATTTATTTTTAGGTTTTGGAGGGTTTTCCACACTGATTTCCAGAGTGGCTGGACCAGTTTGCAAAGGTCACCAACAGTTCCCTTTTCCCCATATCCCCTCCAGAATTTGTTGGTTGTTTTGTTTATCTTTGCCATTATGACTTGGTGTAATATGAAATTGCAAAGTCAGTTTAATTTGCATTTTCCTAATTGCTAGGGACAATTTTTTTTTCAAAGTTTCTCGAGACAATGTCTCTCCGTGTAATTGTGTGACTGTCCTGGAACTCACTTTGTAGACCAGGCTGGTCTCAAACTCATGGAGATCCTCCTGCCTCTGCCTCCCGAGAGCTGAGATTACAGCCATGCACCACCACCGACTGGTGAATATTTTTGAGATATTTCTTAGCTACTTTTATATCTTCTTTTGAGAACTCTTTGTTCAGATCCATAGCCCATTTTTAGAATGAGTCAGGTTTTGGTTTTATTTTGTTTTTTACTCTTTGTTTTTTGAATTCTTTAGATATTCTGGATATTCTCCTCTGTCAGATGTATAGCTAGTAGAGATTCTTCCCCATTCTGTGGGCTTCCTCCTCACTGGATTGTTTCTTTATCTGTGCAGAAGCGTTCAAGTTTTAGGAGGTCCCACTTCTTAATTGTTGGCCTTAATTCTTAGCCAGTAAATATTTTTAAGTATAGACCAAGTAAGTTACTGAGACTAACTCCCAGATAAGAAAAAAGGAAGGAGGAAAAAAAGGCAAAATAAAGCAAGCAAACAAAACAAAAAAACACCTCAGCACTCCCAAGTGCTTTATGTGGAGAATGGAAAAGTTCCAGAGCCCAATTCCATCTAATAAAGCTAAACAGAATGGTTTAGAAACACAGAGGAAGCAAAATAGTTTCCTGGCTGGTACAGAACTGGCCCCATGCATGCTGATCCTCAGAGTTTTAAAAGAAAACCTGAATGGATACATGAAAACATTAAACCTTACTGAGTAACTCAAGTTTCAAATGGTAAAAATGTGATGATAGACACCACATGGGAAACATGCCTCCCTACCCTGCAGTGGTTGGTTGGTTCACCAGCTTTAGATAAGGGGCTGGATTGGAAGATGGGGATGATCTGGAGGAATAGGATGTGTTCATTGATACCAGCAAGGAATCAGAGCAAACAGAGGCAGATTGCTGGAAATCTGCCTGTTCTCAGGAGGGCTGGAGAACTTGCTTAGTTGTAAGGAATGGCTGCCTTGGGAACCCCCTGCCTCAAAGGTGCATGGTAGAACTTTTCATCTCAGCCTGGTGATGAGAAATCCAGTATTGATGACACCAGCCATGAGCCCAGCCCTGCCCTGAGTTGCCTCCGCAACAGGAAGAAGACCATTTCCATCTTGGAGTCTGAGTAGCCGCCACTTGCTGAACCAGAAGAGGAACCCTCCAAGGATCAGAGTAAAGGACACTTCAGTGGTGGTCTCAACAAATGTGTTATCCTGGCCTTGGTGGTTGCTGTCAGCATGGGATTTGGATATTTCTGTGGCACAATTCAGATTCAGAAGCATCAGCAGTTAGTCATATAGATCCATAAAGATGAGCTGAATGATGTGAAGGATTACCTCTTGCAATGCCAGCAGGAACAAGAGTGTTTTATAGATTTCAAGTCATTGACAGAAAACCTTGAGAGGTGTTGGACCGTTACTGAAGCAGAGCAGATTACCTTTGAAACTCAGAAAAAGAACCTTGCTGCAGAAAACCAGCATTTAAGAAAATCTCTGGAGAAGGAGGAGAAAGTCCCATCTTCACTACAGGAAGAGTTACAGCAACTAAGGGAGCAGATTAGATTGTTGGAGGACAAAGGCACAAGTACCCAGGTAGTTAGGGAGAACCAGGTTCTTAAGCGGTATCTAGAAGTGGAAAACCAGAAAACAAACAGTTTCCTTAATGAAAGGGAGACTCTGTTAGAGGAAGCAAAGATGCTGAAGAGGGACCTGGAGAGAGATGCACTGTAGATTTGGTACAGAGGGAAGGTAGAAGTAACTCTCTCTGCAAGATCTTTCTTATTGTATCTGCAGGAGCCAATGAGCCAGAGAGCCAGATGTAATCAGTCCAGGTCACGCCCATTAGCATCCATTAACATTGTCCCCACTTGTTGGTGTCTTTGAAATTCAAGAAATTTTGTTTTGGTGGCTACAGAGCTAACTTGAGACCCTCAGGAGACTGAGGACAATGGGAGCTGGGAAACTGGTACCCTTATCAGCCTCTCTGGGAGAGGACTCAGCTCAACCTCTTTGGCAGGTTTCCCTTGTTTGCAAGAAGCTTGGGATGGGTTAGGATATCCACTGAAGACTTGCTGTGTAAGTGAGGCAGGCGGTTCACCCTTCTGGGACTTTGTGATCTCCACAAAGTAAAAATTATGATAATAGACATGATCCTAGACATGCTTGTGTTAGCCGATGTGAATTTGAGGAAGTAGTGTGTGTGTGTGTGTGTGTGTGTGTGTGTGTGTGTGTGTGCGCGCGCGCGCGCGCGCACAAAGAGGAATTGAATTGAATTCAAAAAGAGGAATCAGAATTGAATATTAAAAATCTGAATATTTTCCTCCTTTTTAAAAAGTACTTGATTTCCTAATGACACCGTGGAATGAAGAACACTCACGCAGAGCTGATGGAAATATTCTTCATTCTCGACATCATTGTATCAATGTCAAAGAACGTGCTTTTTAGAGATTATGAAATATTTTACTGGAAAGCTCCAGTAAGCCACATCTTGTTTCCTTAAGAATTTCTGGAAAGCTCTTCTAGAATTGTTCAACGTGATTCATGATACTCCCACACTGCTGCAAAGAATCAAAGGGTACCTGTGGGTTGGAATTAAATCGTGTTACCACAACAGCACGAAGAATCTCTCAGGACTGGATTTTAACCAATGCTCATTTTCATCAAAGCTAAGCAGCATTTAGGGATTCTGAAATTCACTCTTGCTGGGTAACTAGTTCATTTAAGGTTTAATCTTCTCCATCGCTTTGATGTGTAGATTTGTTTGTTTTGTAATCATTTCATAGATCTGTTCTGTGATTATTCAGCTGCTGTGCCCATTCTTTCAATCCTTGGGATTTTGAAACAGTGCCTGTCACAGGCAAACTCCAGACTATTCTGTCAAGAGAGAATGATGGGATTAAAGACCCACACACGGGCAAGGGGTATCAGGGAATCTAGTGCAGCATAAGTGTATACTAGATCAAGGACACATTCGTCATCAGCTTCAAGATTTGTGCTTTAAGAACCCTTCTCATCTAACTGATGCTGCTGACAGTCAGTCTTCAGGGGTGAGTGGGATAGGTACCTGTCACTCTTTGGACATTTCACACAGTGACTTGTCCAACAGGCCACCACACTCTGCTTTTATTTTCTACATAGAAAAAAAATATTGCTAAAGGGATGTGCTGGGCAGATAGTTCAGTAGGCAAGAGGTAGGATACCACCACTCAAATGCTGCAGTGTATGATCATGGGGGTTTGAACCCAAACCCCTCAGCACCCAGGTAAAAAGTTGAGCCTATCTGTGTGTACCTGTTAGCCCCTGCCAGCACTGGGGGCTGAAGACAGGGAGGTTCTGGGAGCTTGCTATTAGGCCAGCCTAGTAAAAATGGTGAGTTTCTGGTTCAATGAGATACCCTGTCTCAAAGGAATAAGGCAAAAAGCTGTAGAGGAAGACATCACACATCCTCTTCTGGCCTCTGAATGCACAAATGTGGAAATGTACAACCACACACTCAGGTATTTGCAATAAACACCCATGATTCACAATACATATACAAAAAGAAACAAAGAAAAGAAAATGAAATATTCTTAACGGGCAATCTATGACTCTATTTCGCCAGAGCAGACCTCCTCTTCAGGATACCATTTCTCACCACCTGCAGTTCGTAAGCCACTCACCTCTGCACAGGTGGCTCTGGAGGGGAGGCTGAGAGCAGAGCCCTGAAGAAAGCAAGGTTAGTGAGTGACCTAGGAATCCAAGACTTTTCTCATTGTGCCACTTTCACACTAAAACGCTAAATAGAGAGAATTTCACTCAGGTTCCTCAGTCATGCATTTTCACCATCAAAAGTAGGACACGAGTTAACTCAGTCTACTACAGAACGGGTCAGTGCTTCAAAATAGAAGCAAAAGTCACTTCCACAATGTCAGGATTTGTTATTATTACAATAGTTCAAATCATCCTTAGTAATAAGCAAACACTCTCCTAATCTTATCAAAGCAGAGAGAAGATGGCAGTGACAGTGGTGATGGAGGTGGTGATGGAGGTGGTGATGATAGTGACACTAGAAGGTCACAACTGGCCAAGGTCAGAGTTGTTATTCTGCTTTTCTATAGATATCTGTTCTACTCTAGATCATTATGAGATCCATGTCAAAACTGTGTAGAATTGTTCCTTGGGTTAGGTTTCTTGTCCCTTACATGACAACTACAAATCTAAGTCTGTTGATCTGGGTATAAAAGGATCCTTTAAAGAGTTTTCTGTTTGATTTTGTTTGAGGCAGGGTCTCATGTAGCCCAGTCTAGCCCAAAACTTGCTTTGTAGTTAAGGATGACCTTGAACATCTGATTTTCTTGCTTCTACCACTCAAATGCTGCAGTTATGGGCACATGCCACCACAGTGAGTTTATGGGGTTCTGGGGTTGGAACACAGGGCCTTAGGCATGCTAGATAAGCACTCAAACTTCATTAGTATGTTATGGTTAATAGAGACCCTCTATGGTCAGCATGCCTGACCTGCTGGAAGTTTGCCACACACTATTGCTCTGCCAAAACTCCACATGAAAACACTAGGGCTGAGGACAGAGTGCTCAAAACTGCTGCCTTCTTTCCCGATAGCAACTGAGTCCTCTGCAGAGCTTTCTAGCCCTCACATCCAGCAAGGTGCCTGGCAACACTTGACAGTACGTTGTACTTTTCTGGGGTACTTGTAAAAGCATGTTGTTTATCTGTTTCTAAGCACTGATAACTGTTGGATTCATTTAGAACATCCAATAATCCAAACACAGAAATATACCTTCCCTGTCCTTAACAAAATGCCCACAAGTTCCCACAAGTTAGGTATATTCCACTTTTTTTTTTTTTTTTTTTAATACAGATCTGCTTTTCTCTCCTAGGTACTGATCCTCCACAGACAGCTTCGAGCGGTTTTTTGTTTTTTGGTTTTTTTTTGTTTGTTTGTTTTGTTTTTTTTTTAGCTCTGTTGGACTCTCTCAACACAATTCAGTTCAATGACTCTACTATACTGTGGAGTCCATTCTTTACATGGCTGCCTTTTAATGGGTAAACTGCTTTTATTTGCTCAAAGTAAAGCAAAACCCAGCAAACATGATACCTGGGCTGCTGGTGTAAACTGACCACTGAGAACTCCAAAGAACATTTAGTGGTTGTGGTCCATGCTGCCTGGTTGCCTAGTTACCATGCACTGTCTTAGCAGAGCCAGCAACGAGAATCTTTGTGTTGTGTCTCACCGCTTCCCTTTCTTTGTTTATTTTCTTGTTTGTTGATGCTTGCAGCACTGGGGGATGAACACAGAGTCTTCCTGTAACTGGAGTATTCCTGTGTCCACCCGGCTCCTGTAGCCACTCAGGCCCAATTAAACACACAGACGCTTATATTACTTATAAGCTGTATGGCCGAGGCAGGCTTTTTGCTATCTGTTCTAATATCTTAAATTAACCCATTTCTATTAATCTATAAGTTGCCACGTGGCTCATGGCTTACTGGTATCTTACATCATGCTTCTCCTCATGGCGGCTGGCAGCGTCTCCTCCCACTCTGCTTTCCTGTTCCCCTAATTCTCCTCTCTCCTAGTTCCGCCTAGACTTCCTGCCTGGCTACTGGCCAATCAGCATTTTATTTATCAATCAATCATAGCAATACATTCACATCATAGAGAACATTCCACAGCATCTTTCAGATGCTAGACAAGTGCTCTGCCTCTGAGCTCTGTCTTCATCCCATCCCTGTCTAAAATTTTATTTAGCAATAGCTCTCTGTTTAAAAGGGCCGCCTGCCCTTGCAGAGGAGCGAGTTTGCTTTCCAGCACCCACATTGTGCTCTTGTAACTCCAGCTCTGGGGAGCTGATGACCTCTTCTGGGCTCTGAGGGCACCGGAATACAAGTGACATATACTCACATAGACACACACATTTAATAATAAAAATAAATAAATTTCTGGCTAAGTTGCCCAGGCTGACATCAAACTCAGGATTCTTCTGCCTCAGCTTTCTGAGTACCTGGAATGATGGGCATTGATTGGCCAACATGACCAGTAGTACTATTTTGCTCTTCAGATAATTTTTAGCTACCCTTTCCTTTTTCTTCTTTTCAGGGGTGGGCCAAATATATTATTATGTGAGATTAAACAAAGCTATAATAATCTTTCCAAATTTGAGGGCTCGAGCCAGCAGGTAAATGAAGTTACCTATTGTGATTTGAAGTTGCTTCATTTAGATAGAAGAAATTTTTTTAAAAAATCAAAAGTATTCCTTGGTCATTATTTTCTCAGACTTTAAAGCATGATAATGTTCTTAGTGGCAATGATTTATAAAAGAGAGAATTAGTAAATTCATCTAACCCAGTAGTTCTCAAATGGAGGCAGCTGCTGTCCCCAAGGGCCATTTGCAAAGTCTGGAAACAGCTCTCATCATTACAACTGGGGTGGAGGACAGATGAGACCAGGGGCATCACACTAGCCAGTCCCCATGCTGACACCGGCAGCACCAGGCTACTGAGATCTGGCCGGGGCTGTACCCAAAGACTGCGCTGTTTGGATTTAGTGCTGGAGGCTGTGCCCAGGCTGGCCCCGTCAGCTAAACAGGTACTCTGTCACTGAGCTGTCCTGCTCCAGCCCTGCCTCTACAGGTAAACGTTCTTATCACCCCTCAGCAGATTCTGAACTGCACAAATAACGGAAGAATTTCCCTGGGCTTTTGAAATAGAAACAGCAGATAGAAACACACAGTGCTAGTGAATCCCATCCTTTTCCCACCAGCAGCTGACACTGTGACGTGGTCACAAGCATCTTTAATCTGTGGTTGTGCCGGTGAGAGACCCTGGGCTTTCAAGAGGCAGCAGGCTGAGATGATTCGCTGAAGATCAGCCTGGATTTTCTTTCCCTCTCCCTTTTCTGAACTGATTTGTCTATGGATTGGCACGCTCTTCACTCTGCAGTTAAGGCCTTGAAGCAATGCCGCCCTGTGGCATCTCTGATAACAACCCAGGTCCTGGTTGGGTGGGTGGGGCTGGCAGGTTCTATCTGCCAGGGCAGTCTTAAATTAAATGCACCTAAGTTTAACTTGAGAATGTTCTCTGTTGATTTATTTAACATGCTTTGACCTGCTCAGTTCTGCAGCAAACAACAGAAGAAAACCAAATAGATTTTTTTTTAAAAGCGTTTAAATTCAGTGCAAACAGTAACCCACATTCAAGGTATTATTTTGAAATTCCAGGAAGATGTGAGGGGTTAGAAGGTTTACCCACTCATTTTAGTAGTATCTGACCTAATTGCATTGAAAGGCACTTATCATAATTGTTTTATTTGTTTATCTAGTGTGTGTGTGTATGTGCATGCATGTGTGTATATGTGTGTTTGCATGTGTATATGTGATGTGTGTGTTTTGTGTATGTATGTGTATGTGTGTTTGTGTATGTATATGTGTCTTTATACATATGATGTGAGATGTATGTGTGCATGTATGGTGTGTGCATGTATGTTGATGTGTGTTTATGTGTGTGTGTGTGTGTGTGTGTGTGTGTGTATGTGTCTTTGTACATGTGACATATGTGTGCATGTGTGTGGAGGTCAGAAGACAATTTGCAGTAGTTCCCTCCCACCACTATGTAGGTTCCAGGGATTGAACTCAGGTCATTAGGCTTGTCTGCAAGTACCTTTACCTGCAGAGCCATCTTGGTACCCAATTATTGGGTGTAAATATATTGATTAATTTCAGTTAATATGTGATATTTGTTGTTTGGGAGGATAGCTTTAGAACTACATTAGGTGGAAATAAGTCTGAAAGATACTGTCTTAGATACAGTCTTTCAGGTAAAACTAGTTATTCAACAAGTCTGGTTGAACATTTAAAATCTAGACCCTGCACTGAGCATGATGATGCTACTATAATCTCAGCCCTGGGAGGTGGACTAGGAGGAACCCGAGTTCTAGGCCAGCCTGGGCTACATAACAAGACCCTGCCTGAAAAAATGCACAGGATCCAGAATCTGGAGTCAAGTTGCCCTAGTTCCAGCCCAGCCTCGGAGATTCCTCTGGAGGAGTGTGTGGGGAATTAAGATGTCACCACATTCCTCCACCTTTCTTGCTACTTGTGTGTCAGATGGTAGTGACAATATTATCTTTCTCATTCACAATTTTCAGAATTAGTCAACCCAGGGATTCACCCCAAACGCATGGAACCTTGTTAACAAAGCACACATTCTGCTCCCACCCAGATCCACTAAAATCCTGATGCTTCTGCTCTGGAAGGTTTGAAAACCATCGAGTTAAAGCCCGTTTTAGAGCATATACTGCAGGACCAGGACATAGCCCACAGTGAACTTTGGCTGCACCATCATAAAGCCTCTGTGGCTTCTCATTATCATGTATTTGATCTCACTATCATTTATTGGAACACAGCTCTGTTTATGAGATCCTCCTGGTCTTCACAGACCTCCTGCTGTTCCTCAAGCACAGAGTGACACCTGACATCACCTGCCTCTGGCATCTTCTGTTCCTGGCATCCATCTTCTCCCCCAGATCCCTGGACTTTGCTGTTATTCCATGCCTACCTCAGGCTTCCTCTGTGAGTCCCATGCAGATTTTGTTGTCTGCTTTTCACAGTATCAATGACTATGAGATTGGGGGTGTGCCCAGAAAGCACACATACACTGCACAGTCAGTTTGGCCCTAGTGTTGTGGTCCTTGGTGAGGCCATGCATGCACAGCCTGGCTTTGTCATTTTGTAGAGCAACAGTCTTAAGTTTGTTCAGACACAAAAGTAGGGTGACAACAGATGTCCACTGTCCGTGCCTCTTCTCTCAGAGTTCCTGGTCTTTGGCCTTCACATATAGCGTATCACAGTTGTTCATGGTAAGAGGGCAAGTCCAGTGGCATGGCTCCACCATCAGTGAAAGCAAAAGCTGCTAAGCAGTCTTTATTTCATTATCTAAGCACACACCTCCCCTCCCCACATCTTCAGTTTGTCCTAGAAGGTAAATTCTATACAGCAAGGAACTTGGATCTTTTTCTCTCCAGTACCTAAATGTGCCATAAATATTTGTTCAATTGCCAGATGAATGATTGAGCTGTCTGTAATTTACTAATTTAGTCAAGAAAGGAGAGCATGTTTGCTCCACTAAATTCAAATTTTAATCTGTATAGTCAATTTCCTTAGTCATGAGCCTACACTGTCTAGTATAACAGTGAACGTCTAAGGACTTACTAATTAGCAGGCCACATGTGACATTTGTGTGATATTTGAAATTTTCAGGCTATAGAGATTGGCTACAGTACTTTAAAGACAGTCATAATCCTTACAGTGCATGGGGCAGAAAAACTGAATGAGCCTTTATCCGCTGTAGCTAGAGTTTTCTCTCCGAGTCCGGCCAAGCCCCGGCAGTCCACCAGCCCACTTATAAAATAAACACACAGACGATTATATTATTTAAACTGTGTGGCCTACTGGCTCAGGCTTCTTGCTAGCTGTTCCTATATCTTAAATTAATCCATATCTATTAGTTATGTCTATAAGTTGCCACGTGGCTCGTGGCTTACCGGTACCTTACATCTCGCTTGTCATGGCGGCGGCTGGCATCATCTCTCTGCCTCAGCCTTCCACTTCCCAGAATTCTCTTCTCTGCTTGTCCCACCTATACTTCCTGCCTGGCTACTGGCCCATCAACATTTTATTTATACAGAGCGATATCCACAGCAATCCTCACATGATGCTTTGAGAGCTATTCCTTAAACAGTGTCAGCTTCAGCCATTGGGCTGGTTGTCAAGACTTCAGCAACTTGGAGGTCAGAGACCTCAACTAAACAGAGCTAGAAAGCCACCTAGAGAATAGGAAAGTAGGCTTTCACTTTGAAGTCATTGTGTGTTTGGTAAGCCTTGTGATGTGTAACAGACCTGGGGTGAGACTTGCTTTCTTATGTCTTCCTGGTAAGGAGATCCTGGGGAATGACTGCTGCCTGCTCTCTGCCAAAGAGGAGCCTAGAGTGAAGAAAGGTCAAATTACTTCAACCGGTTTGTAATTGGCCAAGTTGTGTTTACCCCAACCAAGTTACCCTAAGAAAACAGTGGTATGACTTACCATGTTAAAAGACAACTTGAGGAAAAATTTATGGCCATCTATCTTAAATGATTCATCATTATGTTGACATATGATTTCAAATAAATACATGTTTTATAACAAAATGATCTAGCCATATTTTCCTATCTTTTGATTTATTATTGGGGGTGGGGCATGAGCATGCCACAGCTCCAGTGTGAGGATCAGAAGACCACCTTTGAGAGTTGGTTCTCTCCTTCCACAGTGGAGTGTGGAGATTAAAGCTAGGTCACCAGGCTTTCTTGGCAAGCTCTTTTGCCCCCTGAGCCCTCTCACCAACCCTAGCTAGACATTTTTCTTAATTTGAAAAGCATGGCATCACCTGGTGGTGGTGGGACATGCCTTTAATCCCAGCACCGGGAGGCAGAGCCAGGCGGATCACTGAGTTTGAGGCCAGCCTGGTCTACAGAACAAATTCCAGGACAGGTTCTAAAGCTACACAGAGAGAACCTGTCTCAACGCCCCCCACCCCCAAAAAAAGAAAGAAAAGAAAAAAGAAGAAGAAACAGAAAGCAAACCTGTGAGGACGGTGGTAAAGCATGTGAGTGGCAGCTCACAGAAGAACGATTAGGAATGATTGGCAAGCCCTTGGATTCCAACATGCTTACCCTCCTTCCACAAAGCTGGGCCATGATGGAGAGCCTGGATGTCCCATGGTCTTGTGCCCTGGTGGATGGAGGGGGCCTCCGCAGTCGCCAGCCCACAGACAAGGGCCGGAGCTTCAGCACCTGTGTCTGGGATTCCTGTTCTGTCAATTCCCAGAGTCCCCTTCAACAATGACCATAAAACACGCTGTAACACGGATTTCATCAGCAGCTCTCAGTAGCCATGTCTAACTCAGAAAGCTAGATACGCAGAATTCTGGATTCCCTGAGGTCCAACAGAAGCTGTTTCCCTCCTGAAGGTGACGCAAATGCTCGGCTGAGGCACTCAGATGTCCACTCTCCAGCATAGCTAAGTCAGGTTCTGTTTGGGCCTATGCCGTGGATCCTGTGTTTCACCTCCAGCTTCAGGCAGAACCTGCCTTCCTCAGTCTGCTGAGAGAGTGCAGCCTAGCAGAAGACCCAGGAGGGTATGAACTGGAGAAGAACCAGGAGGGTATGCCCTGCTTTGTGAACTTAATGGCGCCGTATCCCACCAGAGCTACAATCCAGAGTACTGCCTGGGTACAGAAAGAGGACCTGAGAGTCTGAACGCTGGGACAATTGCCTGCAGCCACCTGAGGTGTCACCAACCAGGAGACACGCCTTCAGTTCGGAGTCAAGCCTGACTTGTTCCTGGGTGAGCTTCATAGGCATGCTCTGTGCACCAGCTCTGCCCAGAGGATGTATGGTAGTCCTGTTCACACTGGTCCCGTTGGCCTGTCCGACATGCTATTTTGCTAAGAATTGTTTAATAAACATTTAATTAACTACACTTTTGGCCACCTGGAACGAGACCAGAGTCTTTTATAAACACTGTATTTGTGCACGAGCATTCTTAGGACTTTAAGAACAAAGATGAGCGCCCGCTGGCAAATGGCCCCTTTTAAGTATAAGGTACGACATTGTAGAAGGAATATGCTCAGGGAAAAACAGAGATCGCTAACTTCAAATTTTTATACAACAAAGCAAGCCTTTTAGAACTCGTGGGAAAGATGCCAGAACAGAGATCTGTCCCTTTGCCATTTCCAGTAGCAGAATTCCTTGGGGGGTTTCTCTACATCTTAGACAGATTTCAACAGTGGCTAAGTAGCAACCGCTGACTCAGAAAGCTAGATATGCAGAATTCGGATTCTCTGGAGCCTAACAGAAGCTTTCTATTTCCCTTCTGAAGGTGACTCAAAAGCTTTGATTTAATCTACAAAGCTCTTCTGTCCATAATCTGGAATTCCTTAGACATCTCAGCTCCCTTTAGACTTTCCACAGCAAGTAGATGTTGGCTTCTATTGCTGATGGAGGGAACACCTGACCTCCAGGGGATATGAAATTTGAAGAACATAATACCCTGAGCATTAACAATGTCCTACATGTGAACTCACATAGAGTTCAGCGAGCACAATCCTGACTAACATACTAGCTGCCTTTTTTCAAACATTTTTTTCACACATGAAATTGAGAAACATCATTAAAAACAAATATTCAGGACCCATGCAAAGTAATTTATAGAGCAGAAAAACCAAGGTACTGTGTTAGAAAACAAAGTATTCCCTGGACAAAATGAATATTCATCTAGCAAAATGGAATGGATCAATTCAAGAAAACCCTGAATCCTAACAAAAATTAATCATGTATTTTTTAAAATATTCTTTTTTGGCCCCATGATATGACACATGTCACAAGAGATGTCAAGAATGGCTATTTATTTATATAAGGTATTGATTGGGTCCCTAAAGGTCCCTAAGAGCAAGGCTAGTTTGGACCCAAACTATGAGATACATCATATTTGCCTTCAGGTTTTCTATACCTGGTTTTGCAAACTTCTTTTAGTCCCTTTTCTCTCTGTAGTTCAATTTCTAATTCTAAGTACCACAATTAAAACAAATAAATACTTTAGTAATTGTATATCTAACTATAGCGGTTATAACTTGTTCTTGAAATTTTCATATAAATAAGTGATTTATTTACATCATCCCCACTAAGAAGATTTATTTGCATCTCTCCCCTCCATCTCCTCTCATACCCTCACTCCCTCTCAAATTCAAGATCTCTACTTCTCTAATTATTGTTGTTATATATTATATACTATGTACTGTATTTACATATGTGTGTATATATATATATAGTCCACGGTATATAATGTATAATGTATATTGAATTCGTTTATTGTTGCCCATGTGTACGTGTGTTTAGGGCTGACCACTTAAGATTGGGTAACCTGTGAGGGCTCATCCGTGAAGAGAACTGATTTTCTCTTTCTTGGCAACTGTTAATTACATGGTAGCTCTTTGTTTATGATGGGCCTTGTGAGATTTCCCCCATCCACACTGGGCTGTTGACTGGTGTAGTCATTGTACAGGTCTTGCTTGGGCAACCTTATTGTTAAGATTTCATGGGTGTAACTTCAAGAGTGGTGACATCTTAATGAGAATTTAGGTTTTTATATACTCTCTGCCTTGGTTAGCTTGTGGTACCAAGAAACTCACAGACTAGGTCTCTTAAGCCCCAGTTCCTTAAACTCTGGGCTGTGAACTCACAGGAGGTCATGTGACTGGATGTGGGGGTTATGAACATTTTCACAACAGTAGAAGATTTCTAAATACACAATACCAATAATTAATGAAAAATATCTGTGTGATGACTCTGAGGTGTCCCAGCAGCCCTTACTTGGGTTACATCACAGATGTTCACTGCAACCTTGGTTCTGAACGTGAATGATGTGCCCTCTGTACATGCATGCTGTCATGCCACTAATGCTGACTAAGACAGTCTGAGACACCTTACCTCAGATGCAGCACCATGTCCCTCATAATATTTTTGTTGTCAACCGTAGTGTCGTTACTGTTCATACAGTTTTCTGCTCTTATGGAAATAATGATTATGGAAGAGAAAGACTTCCAACCTTTCCCAGCATCGTTTCTCAACATGTATGTGTAGTCAAGTTAGTATATTTTGGGCTTGCTGGAAGCAGGATGCCTGATTTTGAAAGTTTCTGTTTGAGTTGCTGAGTTGAGTTTTATTTTTAAAAATCTTTCAAAGGATTTTGGCTTGAGGTTAAGTAGAATTTCCAATTTCTGAAACGGTCTTAAACATATATCTGCTGTTTTGTGCTAGTGTTTATGTGAAATGGTATTCTCAGCATTGATTATTATAAAATCAAAATAATATTAATCAACTCTGAAAAGCGTTCTTCAATGCTCTATGATGCCCTGAAGTACCAAATACTCTGCCAAGATTTAATTATTTATGTAAAAACAAACAAGCACATCATCTCATTAGAATGCAAATTTACTTTTATCTAACAAGTGATTTAAAAAAAAGTCTACATACCAAAGAAGTGTTTTAAACTAACTTATGATTTATTATCAGTAAATGTTTGATTTGTATAACTACTTTATATACCTATAACCTGGAGTTGTGTAAATATTTTGCAAATAAAAAGGGCTCATGTGTGGGAAAGTAGAAGACATGCCACATAAGCCTCAGAAAATCACTTCTCAGTGTTCTGGAGACTGGGAGGTGCAGGATGGAGCAGCAGACAGACTGAGTTTCTGGGGGGCCTTTCCTGGATGGCAGGCAGCTGAGTTCATGTGAGTGTTTCAGTCTCATAGGGAAAGAGAAGAAGCAAGCTCTCTGTTGCCTCTTATACTGGCACTGTTTCCGCCGCCCCCCCCCCCGGGGGGGGGGGCACCTCCACGTCCTCATGTAAACCTAATGCTTCCCAATGCCTCCCTCCAAAGAGCACCGAGTCTGCAGTTAAGGCTTCAATATATGGATTCGGGAGAATGTGAAATTCAGCCCATAATGAGAATGTGAAATTCAGCCCATAATACTATCCCGGAAGTAGTCATATCTTAAAACGTATCCATGCCAACTGAAATACTTGGCTGGCAAATCAGGAGGTGGAAAGAAACTCACCGGTAGAACACATTGCTTAAGGGGCTGTCTTGTTACCCCACGAGTCAAGCTATGTTGGTTGCAATTTATCATGATTAGGATTTAAAAAAAAAAACAGAAATCATTTTTGTTTGGGGTCCCTCACCGGGCCACAGTTTGAATGTTTGGTGTCTGTCTGTGGTTCTGTATTTGAAAGTTCTAGAAACATAGAAGGTGGAGCCGAGCTGGAAGAAACAGGTTACTGGGGTCAGGTCATTGGAGGACATAATCCCCCTGGCTGCCTCATATCTCCGGCTCTGCTTCCTGGCCCTCCAGGATGTGCACCACAATGCTCTGTCAAGCCTTCCCCGCCATGGTGGACTGAACCCTCTGGAACCATGAGGCAGAAGAAAGTTTTCCTCTCTGGGGTTGTTTCTGTCAGGTTTGTTGATCCTAGTGACACAGGGAAACTAACACAGAGTCTACACCTGCCTGCCTCCCTCTCTCCCTCCCTGTCTGCCTCCCTCTCTCCCTCCCTGCCTGCCTCCCTCTCTCCCTCCCTGCCTCCCTCCCTTCCTGCCTTCCTGCCTCCCTCCCTCCTTCCCTCCCTCCCTGCCTGCCTCCCTCCCTGCCTGTCTCCCTCCCTCCCTGCCTCCCTCCCTCCCTCCCTTGCTTCCTTCCTCCCACCTTCCTTCCTTCCTTCCCTCTTTCCTTTCTACCTTCCTTCCCTCCTCTCTCCTTCTACTTCCCCCTCCCTCAATTCTCCCTCTTTTAAAAATTTTTGGCAGCTTAATTTTGTTTTAGTTTTTATTGATATGTGCTCATTATATATAGTAATGAGTTTCACTATGACATTTTCATATGTATTTATAATGTAATTTCACCATATTCGCCCCCCATTGTTCCCCTCCCACCCCAGTGATCCTTTTCCTCTTTCATGTCTTATTTGTTAGTTTGGGTTATTCAATGGGTTTAAAACGAACTACTTACCCGAACATGGGTGAGGGGTGAGGGGTGAGGGTTTTTTTATGGGAACACGAGCAACTTACCAATAGCTACATCACTGAACTTTCTTTATTTTTTTAAACAGGATCTCACTAGATTGCCCAGGATAGCCCAGAACTGAACTCAAACAATCCTCTTGCCTCAGCCTCCCAAGAGGTTGGGACCACAATCATGCTTCATGGTACCCACTTAACTGTAACCTTCAGGGAACTTCAGTTAAAGTTGGAAAGAAAATCTTGAGTTGAGTCCAATACTGCAAGGGCTTACATCATGGAAAGAAGGGGGGGACGCCACTAGGAATGTTCTCTCTGTGATCTGCTTCTCCAAAGACCAGTTGGAATGCTGCAAGTGACAGAGTTAAGAGGAGCTGATATCGCTGAGAGTCCGGAGCACTGTACCAAGATGATCAAAGCAGCGACTGGTGCGTTACGATCAAAAGCCTGGTAGTGCAGGCCAGGTAGCGGTGGAAGGGAGACAGCCAGGACACGATAAGAGTCCACAAATATTTAAAAGTGTTAGTGCAGAGGAAATCAAGTCCTTATTTTGCCTGCATGGAGGAGACAGACTGGGAAATAGCAAAGGCAAAGCTCACAACAGAGAAATGTGTCCAGAGGAGCAGAAAATATTCCTAACAGAGAAAATACAAACTACATCTATTTGTCCAAAGCAGGAACTAACCATGAATAATATCCCTTGTTCACAAAGCACTGTATCTGAGACTGCCCTCTTTGCCCCTAATTAGCACGTTATTTAACACTCTGCCTGACCAAATGCTTCCCCGGTCTTTGTGATCTTCTCAGTGGCACTGGGTGTGTTTTCTGAGTCTCCCTGTGAAGCTCTCTGTTGGGGTGGTGGGGTATGCTGTAGACCTCCAAGAAGTGGGACCTAGCTAGAACCTATGAAGCCTCTAAGGACATGGAGCTCTTTCTCTTAAGAGTCTGAGTTAATTCTCCTGTTACAGATGCCATAAAAGTCAAGCATGTGCCCACCCGGCTCTCTAGGCAGCCCGGGATGAAATGTGACCACTTGCTCCCACCATTATGTGACACTGAGAACCCACAGGACAAGGCTTCCTGCCCAATCGGAATGGAGGCTCTCTGACGGGCAGGAAACTTTAGCCTGGAGGACAACGGCGCGATGGCGAAAAGAAAAGAAAAATTCCCAACTTCAGCTTTTGAGAGAGAGAGAGAGACAGAGACAGAGAGACAGACACAGAGATAGAGAGACTGAGAGAGACAGAGAGAGAACCAGGGCAAAGTGCGACCAGACTGGAAGAACAGCAGGAGGGCTACAGCAACCAGAATGCTGGGCAGCTGACAGCTAGCTCTTCCCTGATTGGCTGGATGTAGTTAGAGACTCGGAGAATCAGGGCCCAGCTGGTCCTTAATACATTTGGTGGTCCCGGGGCTTGGACACCCTTTCTCTGCAGAGCTTGACAGAGGAGGGAGGTAGGAAGACTTCAGAGCTGACTCCTTGGGCCAGGCCCCTGTGGACCGGCTGGTTCCCCATGTCATGCCTGAGACATCTGGCCAGGCAGAGAGATCGTGTGAGCCAGCTTCCCGGACTCCACCAGCAGTAGCAGGTAGAGAGACTCATTCCCTAAGCCACCAGAGACTCCATTCTCAAAACCTACCAGAAATGAGAGGTCTGTTCCCACTACTTCTGCCAGTGACCTGCAGACTTGCTCCGCAAGGGCCTGTGCTCATCTGGTACCTGGAACTCCTGAGTTTTGGTCGATAATGCTTTTTAGAGTACCGGCTTCATCATCCCACTAACTAGAGTTCAAACTTGTGTCACTGAAATTCTTCTTGACAATCCATTTTGTCATCTTACCCACATTGGCAATGAAGCATCGCCGGTTGGTACTCTCCTCTCTGCCCACTCCATTCTTAGAGGCAGAGTAGACAGCAGGGTGGGAAACAGATGTGTCTCTGCCCACTGACCGTTTCAACACCTTCTGCTGCCCACAGGGGTTACCTGAGCTCAAACTTTGAACCTCCACAAATGTGAACTAAACAAACTTTCTTATAAGTTGTCTGTCTCCAGTATTTTCTTGCACTAACACAAAACCTAACTACTAGTCTTTGGTAGACTGTGACTCAGGCGACAAGGCCACCGGACCTACTAAAATAGGACAGCATTTGAGCAGTTGCCATAGTCCAAATGCAATACCTTTGTTAACTTGGGAGGGTGGACTTCAGAAGCACAGAGTTTTGAGGAGCAGAAGCAAGTTCAAGGTGACCCAATCCAGATCAAGAGCCTTTATGAATTCTCCAAATGCACAAGCAAGATGCAGTGGTAGAGAATAGCCTGAACCCAGTGCTTGATAGAGTGGCCTCTGAAGACAGCGTGGACTGTTGGATAGCTGGTCACTCATGACCAAAATCTTCCTTCCTAAAGGAAAAGGAAATTTAGAAAGCCTTAGAAAACTAACATAGTACATGCCTCACTGGTCCCCATTGTTACAAAGCAGAAAACAGACTGGTAGAGCGGCCCCCAGGCTGGGGTGGGATTTCCCCTGGATGCAGCTGCTTGTATTGGTTCACAAAGCTGGACTTGGGGGACTCTTGGTTTTTGTTTGTTTTGTTTTTCTGTAGTCTGTGCCCTGTTCCCAGGTAAAGTCACAGTGTAGGTGTTATTAACTCTGTCTTGAAAGAAAATGTGAGGTCCCATTCCTACCTAAGGAGTTATTGGCAAATGATAACTTCAGGGAGAAAGAGAGTTGGGTTTTTAAGGATGTGCCTCCTGGTAAGAGTGACCTCAATCGATGTAGTAGAAGGTCACACATCCAAAGGTATATGAGCAGCACAGATTGGACTAAATGGGTGTCTTAGTTAGGATTTCTATTGCTGTGAAGCAACACCATGACCACGGCAACTCTTATAAAGGAAAACATTTAATTGGGGTGACTCACTTCCAGTTCAGAGGTTCAGTCCATTATCGTCATGGTGGGACATGGAGGCATGCAGGCAGACATGGTGTTGGAGCAGTAGCTGAGAGTCCTACATCTTTCAGGCAACAAGAAGTGGTCTGAGTGTGACACGGAGCAGAATCTTGAACACAGGAAACCTCAAAGCCTGCTCCCACTGGACACACTTCCTCCAACAAGGCCATACCTCCCAATAGTGCCACTCCCTATGAGCTTATGTGGGGGCCAATAATAATCAAACCAAAGAGGACAAAGAATTAGATGGTGGATCTGGGAGGAATTAAGGGAGTGAATATGATCAAAACACAATGTATAAAATTCTCAAGGAACTAATTAAAATTGAGAAAAATACAATGTAATAGTTTTTATTAACAAATCTTGGACTTTTTTCTTTTTGTCAGATTCCCAAATTTCCATACTTTTACCACCAATAGGGTAGTCTTAAAATTGAAAGCTAGGTTTATGATAGCACAACACTTGTCTTAATGGAACATGACTTTGGGTCAGGGTGGAAGTGGAAGTCATCCCAACCATGTTTTTGCACCCAGTGAGATGCTTGGGTAGAGAAAGGGCTCATCCTCACACACAGTACTGCTCTGTCCAACCTCCCCACTCATCTCACTCCATCTTGAGTAATTAAGATCCATGAGGACGGCTGGGAGCCAGGTCCACCCAAGGCTTTTCCCTGAGGCCCTGGTGTTTGGAGAAAGAATGTAGTTCCCTGTCTAAAACCAGGAACATGCTTGGCAAGGCCAGTAATAGCCTGGGACCAGGGCCTTGGGGGTGCTGTGACTTTGGATCCTGAGAACCCAACTCTTCTGCCGAAAGGGCTATGGTTATCAGTCCCAAGGCTGTGTGTGCTGGTCTGCGACACACTTGAGATATCCTGTGTTCCCTCTGAGCAACATTGCTTGATTAGCTTCCTGCCAACTTCATCCTATTGTATGATAATTTTTGGTTTGTTCGCCTTTCCCACCTTCAAACCGTATATAAGATACTGTATTTCTTTTTTATATGTAATTTATTTATTTTATGTGCATTGGTGTTTTGCCTGCATGTGTGTCTGTGTAAGGGTGTCAGATCTTGGGGTTACAGACACTTGTGAGCTGCCATGTGGGTGCTGGGAATTCAACCCAGGTCCTCTGGATGAACAGCCAGTGCTCTTAACCACTGAGCCATCTCTCCAGCCCCCAGATGCTGCACTTCTTAATAAACTTGCTTGCATGAGCCATCAGCTTGTGAAAGATTCTCCTGTTTCCAACTTTCCTATGTTTATTTTCTCATCTCCTGGTCCTCTTTCTCAGGAACCTGCCAACAATGACAAGGACAGATGACATTCTAACAAGATTTTGGGGATATTCTTACCAAATGAAGTATATCAGAAAGTTAAGATCATGATGATTTCTTTTGATCTAGGTATGTCCAATCAGAAGATAACTGTAGTGATTCCTACTCCATTGGAGAGCTAGGTGGTCCTCAGTGTTGAGCTAACCAGGGACAGTGGAGAGGGTACGCCATGGTTTCTGCCTTCAGAGAGCAAAAAGTGGAAACAGAAATTTATAGATGGTATTCTTTGCACTTAGAGAGCTAGTTCAGTGCTGTGATGAGGAGTCAAAATTCAAAGACAGTTGGTTAAGAAAGCCTCCAAAAAGAGAAGTACTTTATAAAGTGTTCATCTCTCTATCTCCCTGTGTGTAGGTGCCTGCATAGAGACTTCCTATGGTTTTATAGCACACATGTTTTGTGTGATGGTTAATGTAGACTGCCAACTCCACAGGATTTGGAATAACCTAGGAGACAAGCTTCTTGGCACCCTTGTGAGGAATTGTCTAGACTAGATTCGCCTCTGTGTATGCCTGTGAAGGGTTACCTTGATTAGGTTAACTGAAGTAGGAAGACACACCCTCAGAGGAGGTGGCAACATTCCATGGGCTTAAGTGGATCGAATTACAGAGAGGAAACTGGATGAGCAGCAGTATCCGAATTACAGAGAGGAAACTGGATGAGCAGCAGTATCCATTGCTTCCTGACTGTGAATACCATATGAGCAGCTGCAGCATGCTCCTGCCACAGCAGTTTCCCCGCCATGAGGGATGCACCCTCAAACTGTGAGCCAAATGAACCCTTCTCCCTTAAGCTGCTTTTGTCAGGGTGTTTTATCAAGTATCTAATACATTCTATAACTTGTTTTTTCTTTTAAGACTCATAACATAGTACACATATCTTCCTGTGCATATAAACCTCACTTCATCTGACAGGTACAAGGTGTACGTTTCCCTTTTTATTGCTAACATAGTCTAGAAGATAGCCTCTCTCTCATTATGGTCTCTACAAGAGGTGTTATTAGTTGACTATGTCCCCCAAAAGTTCACACTTCAGAAACTTAATCCCTAGATTTGTACACTGATACTATTTAAAAGTCAGGCCTTTGAGTGGTAATTCGAGTAGAGAGGCAGGCCATGATGAGGCATCCCCAGCAGCCTTGTAAGAAGGAAGAGCCGGTATCTAGCAGACGGCCCTGCCTTGCCACGTGCCTCTGCCATATTGTGATACACCACAATGCCAAGCAGACACTGCTTCCATGCTCTCTGGTTTTCTAGCCTCCAGAGATGTGGGCCAAATAAACTTCTTTATAAACTGTTCAGACCCAGGTATGTTGTCATAGTGGCAGAAAGCAGGCCAATGCAGGAAGTGTCTGGCTGCCTCCTGGAGGGGAGTAATGACAGGCCAGTGAGATTACTCCTGAATCCCTGGCACTGGTCCTCAGTTGCCTGGCACCCTGCTGACCTGATGCTTCACAGCAAGTTGGCTGGTGTTTTTCAGAAGACCATGATGAGGAGACATGCTCTTTCAGAAGGAAAAAGAAACATGATTCCCTTCCACTTCTATTTTTTTTTTTTAATCAAAGAGACATCTCCCTGCACAGATGCAGGAGTAAGACATTTCCTGAAATAATGATGCAATGCTCCAGGTGTCCTGGAATATCTTGGAGTTGGTGGGGGCAGCTGAGGAGCTGTGGTCATAGATTGTCCATTCGTTTTGTTGTTCTACACAACATCTCTCTGTTCTGACCACTCACAAGGCAGCCATGACTCCCCAAGCCTCCTCTGCTCTGCTAATGGTCAGTCTCCTGTCTGCACCCCATCATAAGAGAGCAGGCTGCATTCTGGAGGGCACAGATTTGGCTCCTTTCTGTGTCGTGTGCTCTAAGAGGATCACGCCGACACAAGGAGGGTGGACGGGAACAGGCATGTCTAGGGGCTTCTCCTAGAGAAACCTGAGTCTGGCTAATCTCCTCAAGGACTTGAAGAAAACATAGTTTACCACTAATCTGCACCTGCGTAGGGAATCTGTGACCAAGCTGATGTACCCTCCCACTTGGACTCAGACCCCATTCCTTACAAAATGATGACCTTCCTGAACTGTGTCAAAGGTGCACGGACCCCTGCCCCTCCCCAAGTCTGATTTCTATGACAAAGATCTCCATGGCAGAGAATGCCTCAGTGTGAGGCACCAGAGTGACTTCCAATATTCTCCAACCGAAAATGGATAAAGCTATGGTTTTATCTGCCAAACAAATCATGACAGAATGGACATCCTTTTCAACCCTCTGGAGAGGGGGATCAGCTCTGGAGAGGGGGATCAGCTCTGGAGAGGGGGTCAGCTCTGGGGAGAGGGGGTCAGCTCGGGAGGGGGGGTCAGCTCTGGAGAGGGGGTCAGCTCTGGAGAGAGGGTCAGCTCTGGGGAGAGGGGTTAGCTCCAGGAAGAGTCATATACACATCACTTGGTTTTCCCTTCAGTGGAGAAGCTGAGTACCCAGGAAGTGGCCTCATAACTTGATGTTTCTGTTCAGAACAAGGAGACCCAGTTCAGAAAGTCAGATTTTCCTAATTGTAACAGCAAATCTGGAAATCTAGAAAGCAAGTACAAAATGTTTTCTTCTGCATTAGAAACAAGAGTGGATACTGAAGAGATTAGAAAATTAAATTCTAAATATGAACAGAAAGAAAAATATATAAAACACAATGAAGAGAAATACAATACCATATCATCCTATGCTACAGAATACACCAGAAGAGTGCTGCAAAACTGTATGCTCGAGCTAAGAGTGACATCCTGACTGACGATGTCATGTGTACACAAGTTTAAACGCAAACAGCAGATCTGAAGACAGTTTTTGCAATATAATAGATGGTTAATTACAAAAATAATTTTGAATCAGAGCACGTTAACTGATATGGAGAGACAAGAAATCACATCAGTGGGAACAGAATGTCTGGGGACTGTGTAAGACACTGTCTAACCTCTTAGAAGCTACGAAGAGCAGAGTGAACCCTGAGATCCTAGGTTTCACCTAATGAATAAAAAAAACACATATAAGCACTGCCAATAAATGACAATACAATTCTGTGTTGGCAAAAGAAAGGAGTGTTCCTTCTCGGCGCTGCTGGTGAGGGTCTGAGTTCATTTGATGACAGTGACGTGACCGTCCCCTAGACCTGTCAAATGCCCCTTGTGTTTATTCCACAGTCTCCGAGGAATCTTTCCCAGGAGCATGCACACACATGCTTAGAAGCAGCTGTAGCTCCCACATGCATGTAGTATGCAAAAGCAAGCCTTACAAAAAGGTGAGCATCAGCATAGCACAACACTGTTTTCTTGAAAAAAACAAAAACCCAAAACATGTCCATGTATGTCCTTGCACACAGGTAGTGTGTTCTGTGTGAGGCATGTGGGATGTGTGCATGTGTGTGTATTTCTGTGAGACCTGTGGGGATGAAAGTGCTTATGTGTGGTTTCTGTGTGGTGTGTGTGTCAGGTATGTATCCATGTCTGTGTGGTATATGTGCATGCGTGTGTGTGGTGTATAATATGACTGTGGTAGGGACGTGTGTAGTGTGTTATATATGTTGTGCGTATGGGAAGTGTGCATATATGGTGTGTATATGTGCATGTGGGTGTGTGTAAAGCATGTGTAGTGAGGGGTGGTATATGTGGGGTGTGTGTTAGAGGGATGTGTGTGTTTAGTATTGTGAGATATGTGCAGTCTAGTATGTGTATGATGCATGTGCAATATCTGTGTTATGTGTGTGTGGACATGTGTGTGGGTGAGGTGTGTCTTAGACATGTGCATGAGTGTATGTTTGAGAGTTGTTTGTGGGAAGTATAGTATGTGGTGTATTGTAGCTAGAGTTTTCCTGCCTGGCCCACAGTCAGGACAAATCTCTGTCACCAGCCAGTCCCACAGCCGCTCAGACCCAACCAAGTAAACACAGAGACTTCTATTGCTTACAAACTGTATGGCCGTGGCAGGCTTCTTGCTAACTGCTCTTATATCTTATATTAATCCATTTCTATAAATCTATACCTTGCCACGTGGCTCGTGGCTTACCGGCATCTTCACATGCTGCTTGTCATGGCGGCGGCTGGCAGTGACTCTCTCACTCAGCTTCCTGTTCTCTTAATTCTCCTCTCTTTTAGTCCTGCCCATACTTCCTGCCTGGCCACTGGCCAATCAGTGTTTTATTTATTGACCAATCAGAGCAATTTGACATACAGACCATCCCACAGCAGTGTATATGTAAGGTCTGTGGTATGTGTGGTATGTATGTGAGGCTTATCACAAGTAATATAATATGTATGTGATGCAATGTGTACAATGTGTTGGAGGTATATGATTTGTAGTGTGCCTGTGTTTGTGAAGTGTGAGATCAGGGTATGTGTATAGTGCATGGTACACATATGTGAGGAATGTCTGTGTGAGGTTTGTGATGTGTGTACAGTGAGCTGTGAGTAGCACTGTGTGATGTATGTAATATGCGTGTATCTGTGGGAAGGTTATTTGCAGGTGCAGCACAAGCATGATATAGGTGTATGTATTGTGAGCAAAACGTGTGTACAGTCATATACACAGTGTGTGTGCACAAGGCATGCATGTGTGAGAATTGTTTGAGGGCTGTAGATCGTGCGTGGTGTGGGCATGTGTGGTGTGAGGTGTGTGTGAGGCGTGGCCTCTGGTGGGAAAGCCCCCGAAGCCCCTGCGGGTGGGAGGAATAGACAACCGCAGTCCTTTGCGCTGTGCCCCATCTTGCGGCTTTCCCGGTGGACAACTGCTATTCCACCCCTGCAGCTGCTCTCGTCCCTTCTCACACCCGCCGCCAGGGAAGTGGTGTGGTCTCTCTCCTCAGCCCGACACAAGACACCTTTCTCTCAGAGTCCCTGGGTTGCTTCTGTCTTCCGCAGCAGCCTCTTTCCTGGTCTCAGAGATGTTTCCACTAAAAGAGTGATTGCCAGGCTGGAGAGATGGCTCAGCAGTTAGGAGCACCGGCTGCTCTTCCAGAGGACCCGGGTTCAACTCGCAACATCCACATGTGGCTTACAACTGTCTGTAATCCAGCTCCAAGAGACTGGACACCCTCACACAGCCATACATGCAGGCAAAGCACTAACACACATTAAAAAAAAAAAAAAAAAGTGATTGTCTGCCATGTCTGTGGTAGAACATCATGCCTGATGCGGACGTGAGATAAAGTGGTGACGGCACAATTCAAGAATTAACTTCACTGAAGGAACAGCCCCCCCCCCTCCCGCCCCGTGCTCCCACCCCAGACACCCAGGAGAAAACAGGAGAGGAGGCAGCCTTCTTTATTCCGAACTTGCCAGAGAAGAGGCAGTGTGGTGGCAGAGCTGGGTCAGGGCTCCCAGCCCGGGATCTGTCTGGAAATGGGTATCTGGTAGTGGACAGGAGGTATCTAAGGATGATGGGGAAGCAAGGCTTCCACCTCTCTAACTATCTGCAACGAAACCATTTTTAAAGAAGAATAAGAATTACATGTAGTATTCTTTATTGTTTACAAACTTACCTATTTCCTGTAGTATTCAGGAGAAAAAAGAGAACTTGAAAGTTAGTGATTTTGTGTCAGTGTGAATATTTAAGACATTATTTAGTAGAGGGGGAAATAGAAATACCGAAGAGAAAAGGCTTCTCAAAACACATACACAAGGGACAGAACAGAGCAGCACTGCAAAAAGAATACCTAATGTCTGGGGGGGGGGGGGGGGCGCACGCCTTAATCACAGCACTTGGGAGGTAGAGGCAGGTGGATCTCTGTGAGTTCGAGGCCAGCCCGGTCTACAGAGAGAGTTCCAGGACAGCCAGGGCTACACAGAGAAATCTCTCTCTCTCTCTCTCTCTCTCTCTCTCTC
>CABHPP010146023.1:57959-61610 GCA_902168425.1 Peromyscus attwateri | reverse complement strand
CCGGCCACTCATTTCCCCTGTCCCCCGCCCCCTGCCCCCTCCCTCAGTTTCATTTATTCACCACTTTTGCAGCATCAGCACTGAGAAGGTGCCAGGGAGGGGGGCTCCGCGCAGAGGCAAAGATGCCCTAACTTCCCACCAGAGCCTAACCTCGATGCCCACATCCCACAGATCTCTGTGCCAGTGTTCTAGCTGGGGGCTTGTTGGGTCTGCCCTGAGGTCCTGGGCCACCTCCTCTTTCCTTTTGGCCTCTGGAAAAGTCTTGCTGAAGGCTCACTGGGGCATGGGAGGGGGAGGGGAAGACCCTAAGAGAAGCTCATCACTGTGGTCCTAGCCCCACTGAGAAAGAAGGGTGTGGACAGACATGGAAGGGAAAGGGGAGGAATGGGAAGTGTGTGTGTGTGAGGGGCATCTCTCTGAGCGGGTCCTCAGAGCTTTGGAGGCTCAGGTAGAAGACCCCAAGAGAAAGGCTCTGGCCTGCTGACCACTCCCCACTTCCTTCCTCCATCCTTGGGCCTATGGAACAAGAACCAGTAAATCTTAGCTTTAGAGAAGAATCCGGTCAGCTACTTAACTCTACAGTTGTAGACTCTGGCCATCCCCACAGGTGAATTTGTTCCCCAACCCCCGGGGTGTCAGGGGAGGGTGAGGAGTCATTGCTTAGTGGGAGTCTGGTGTGTACAGAGTCAGACCATGGCGGCAGCGTGCGTGTGTACAAGGCCTTCGTGGTAAGGAAGAGGTTTTTGGGACGGGCTAACTGTGTGTAGGGTTCTGGAGCCTTAGCAAAGAGAGAGAAGCTGCAAGTACAGAATCGTGACCTATGTTTTCAGTGGGATTCGGGGCCTAGGGTCCCCATTGTGGGTGTTCCACATACAAGAGGGAGTCTGGCATGTATTCGGGCCGGTCTCTCTCGCCTTGATGTTTTGTACCAGCCGTTACATGTGCATGCGAGAGGCCCTCTCTGGCTCTTGTGTGGAAGTGTCTATGAGTGTGCAGGGCCATGTTTTAAGTCTAGCATCAGCAGTGGACACGAGACACTCTCGTGCTTAGAGTAAAGCTCTTGTGTGGCGGTTACTAGGTCTGAATGCGGCGTGTGCACATTAGAATCACGGATGTGAAAGTGCCCTTTTCTCACAGAGCTGTTATTGTTGTAATTGCTACTGTTGGGGGTCCCGGTGTGTCCTGGATAAAAGAGTGGGCAGGTTTGTGAAGCGAGGTCTAGGTGGAGTGTGGAGGGATGTCTCGCTTGCTCACAGAGGTCGTGGGCATCTGGGTGGCTTTGACAGCAAGCTTGCGCAGCGTCCTTTAAACTAGGTTCAAGAAAACGAAAACAAAAAGAGATCTACCCTCCCACAGTTGCCCCCCAAAACCTTCCTCGGCCCCTCCATAGTAACAAAGTATTCCTATGTGTGAAGACTGTGGTTGGGCGGGGGCCGGGGTAGCCTGAAAGGAGGGGAATGGATCAGGCAGGGCCTCAGACAGCATCTCTAGTTGTTGGTAACGAGATTCAGTCTACTTCCTGATTCGTAGGTAATGCTGGCCGGAGGCCCAGCCACCCACATTAGAGGCATCTAGACCCCTGGTTTTTGGGATGCTGTTGACCATCCCTCTGGCAGGTTGCCTTGCTGTCCTTGGGGACCTTGGTAGCCTCACTGTCTGTCAGTCTTCATAGGGAAAGTAGAGTGTTCAATGAACTGCGGTGGGAAAGGACTCAGCCACACAGAGTGTGCCCGTGTGTGCATTTGTGTACACACCTGTACCCAGGTGTGTGTACAGGAGAGGCTGTTAGTCTACATACCCTAGACATTATCATGTTGGTCAGATTTTTTTCAGTGGCCACTCTGGGCCGCCTCCCACCTGGTTCACAGACATATGGGTCATATGGGGTGAAGCCCCTTCACCCATGAAAATAACAATTAGGCGGGGGGGGGGATGTTGTGCCCTTTGCACCCCATTGAGTAGGGCTTTTTGTAGCCCTAGTATGCAATGATAATGGGGGGGGGCGCATGGCCCATTGGAGACAAGTGACAGATGTCCACGCCAAGTGCTGGCCGGATGGTGATAGGTGCCAGGGATCGAGTTTCCGCTCCAGCATGTGCTGATTAATTTCCAGGATTTATCAGGATAGAACTGGTCGAGAAACCTGGGTACAGAGAATGGGAGAATCGTTAGAAGCGGTGACGGATGTGGGGGATTCCTTAAGTGGCTCTGTTCTTTCTTCTAAATATGCCATTTACTGCTTTTCTTTGGTTTCTTCTCCATATAATAACAGTAATAATAATAGCAGTGGGTCGCCACACACCCCCTGGCTCTCACAGAAACCCCGGTAGGGAGATGAAGATTTGGGCATTCACATTATTAGCTTAGTCCATAAGCCCCTGAACTGGGCCCAGAGTCAAGGGTTTTTGGCTCCTGGTGGGTGAGCTTTGTCCGTAGAAGTCTCTCCCAGCCCCCACCACCATTCTTTTTGCTGACTTGGACCCTTCCCCCACTACCTCCCTGCCCCAAGAGACCACAGACCTGTCTCCAAGGACCTGTCAGGTGGATGGATGCCCTACGTGACTCCGTGAGGGCTTCAAAGACCTGGGTCTGGCTTTCCATCATGAGAGGAAAGTTGGAAAAGGAGTGGGTTGAACCTGCTTGGTCGGATGGTGTACAGAGGAGTTCCTAGGTCCTCTGATCCTGCCTCGTGAGCGCGGGACCACTTTCACGGAAGCAAGTGGTGGTATTGGGATGCAAATGTGCCTTCCTCCACTCACTCATCTCCCAGTCTTCACAAGATCATCGAGGTAGGCAGTTTCCCCAGCGCTGACACATGCAAGAGCCTGGGGGTACCCTGCCCCCTCAAAGACTTTGCATTCAATAGGTATTTTGTTGAGTGGCAAAAATCAGTGTGTGAATGAAGTCTAGTGAGTTCCCCAAGGTAATTAGGATAGTAGCATGATTGCTCTTGACCTGAAAATGATGCTTAGGTACCAACTACTGACTGTCTGGGACCCGGACTCAAACAGAACCTATCCTGGCCCCACACTAGGTTCCAGTGTGGTGCCTGGCTGTGAGCACACGAAAGAAAGAAGGACAAATGGGTTCCAGTTAGGAGATGGGGGGTTGAGGATGCTTATGCATCGGGAAGGGAGAGTGTGGAAGGGCATCGAGATGGTCATGGGAGGTGGGGAGGAAGCATCTCATACTGGAGACTTGTTCTTGGGACCTGGATTTGGTCTTATATGGCAAAGCCTTTTCTGTGGAGGTTTAAAAGATGCTCTCAGAAGTTTAATCTGGCTGGTAGTGGAGTGTCATGAGCAATCACACACACACACACACACACACACACACACACACACACGCAGCTTACAACAGTGTTTCTTGGACATTCAGGAACTGTCATGTGTGAGCATGCTCCTCTGTGTATAGAAACAGTCGTCCTGGTGTCAGTTCAGAATGTCCCCTCCAGAAATTAACAAGAGTGAGGCACTTTAGCCTTTACCCCAGGATTCTGTAACAAGCAGGGCTGTGGCCCACACATGCGAAAGCATCAGAGGAGGCTGGGGACCCTCCCCCACCCTGGGTGTGGACTCATGTGGCATTCATGGACTTAATCCGCCGCAGTGAGGCCAGGGAGACAGCATCTGTCACTTTCACAAACACAGG
>CABHPP010146023.1:17959-55459 GCA_902168425.1 Peromyscus attwateri | reverse complement strand
AAACAAGGGTAAGCCCATGTACAAGGCTATGACAGCCCAGATGTCTGTGTAGGCAAACAAGTGAAGACAGAAGCCAAAGTTGCCCTCCTGTGGAGGGCTTTTTCCAGACTGTGTAAAGACAAATACTGAAACATGGTAAAAATTCTGCCTGTGAGTGTACACTGGTCAGTTCAGAAACCATAGTGCAGCCACATGTGGACACACCGAGTCACAGGACACAAACCACCCAGCCTAGCTTCGTCCTTATCCCATTACACTGGAATGAAAATGGGCAGATGCTTAAGTCCTGAAATTGTTCCTGGAGTTGATTTGCCTGCGCAAGCCAGGCTCCCCCTAGATCCAGTTTCCAGAGTACGCCTGTGCCCACAGACCAGCCCTGATGGAACCATAGTGGATAGCTATAAACCACGAAGGCATCTGGGGGAGAAGAGGAACCAGAGCCGTGGAGGACCTCACGGGAGAAGGTCAGGGTGTAACACCTTGGAGTAGTGGTGCTCAGCCTGTCTAATGCTGCAACCCTTTCATACAGTTCCTCATGTTGTGGTGACCCCCAACCATAGAATTATTTTCATTGCTACTTCATAGCTGTAATGTTGCTGTTATTAATTGTAATGTAAATATCTGTGTTTTCTGATGGTCTTAGGCAACCCCCATGAAAGGGTCATTTGACCCACAAAGGGGTCGAGACCCACAGGTTAAGAAATGCTGGAAAGGCTGTTCAAGCTAAGTGTTGGACGGATGGATGGACACACACATACACACACACACACACACACACACACACACACAGAGGCATAAACACCTCAGGATTTAGATGTGACAACTTCACTGTGCTACATTTGTCCCTAGGAAACTCCTCTGGGGATGTCCTTAGGTAGATCATGGGGTCTACCAGCTGTGGTCCAGGTTTGGGGACTGTGACCAGATACATGAAACACATCAGGCACCATGGAAGGAGATGCAGGACACCTTGTGGGGAGGCACCCTGGGGACAGGTGGGTAAGTTCAGGTGTGGAGTGGCAGACAAGTGTGGAATGTCCCGCCCACTGCAGGAAGGTCAAGGTCTCTGGACAGGAGGGTGGAGGAGGCTTCACACAGCCGTAAAGGGATTCAGACTCACACTGGGTTTGTTGGGCAGCTGCAGAAGGTACTAGACTGTATGATCCGGGCACTGAGCCTTGCAGGGCTGGCTCAGAGCCTGGTGAGAAGGAGGGGTAGGATGGGGGCACCCTGGAAGAAGATCCGGTGAGTGGTTTCCCAGCCTCAAACCTTCCTTCCATCCCAGTCTGTGCAGGGATCCCCAGTGAAGGCCTCTCAGGCGAGTGGTGTTCATTCCTTTATTTGCTCCAGGCCTCATCTTTTGGTCACCAGCAAGAGTTGACCCAGTGACAGTTGCCCTCAAATGGAGATTTCCCACGGATGGAGGTTGAGTTGGGATCCCCTCTAGCAACTACTATTGCTTCATAGTTTCCTGAGGCCTCTCTGGTGGTCAGGTCTGAGATAAGTCAACCCCCTTCCTGTTTCAGAGGGGGTCCCTGCTCTGGCGAGGTGGGCCTCGATAAAGTCCTGCTAGGAGTTTGGGGGGCTGTGGTGCTATGTGGATCAGATATCCCATAGAGTATATGGGAAAGAGGCAAGGACCCCACAGTGAGGGGGAGCTGTCATTTCCTCACACAGAGGAAAGCTCCTCCCAGGCCAGGGAGATTGCTAGGTTGGTAAAGTGTTGGTTGTATCAAGTGTGAGGGCCTGAGTTCAGATGCCCAGACCCCACGTAAGAAGCTGGACCGTGGGGTAGATGCCTACAATCTCAGGGCTCAGAGACAGAGACAGGCAGATCCCTGGAGCTAGCTAGTCTAGTTGAATTGGCAAGCTCCAGGTTCAGTGAGAGACCTGTCCCAAAATATAAGGCAGAGGGGGCCAGCAAGATGGCTCAGTGGCTAAAGTGCTTGCTGCCAAGCCTGACAACCTGAGTTCAGTTCCTGACTCCAACTTCAGGAAGTTGTCCTCTGGTGTCCACGTGCATGTTTTGGCACTTGAGTGTACACACACATACACACACACACACATAAACACACACACACACACACACACACACACACACACACACACACGTCGTACCCCCACCCAAGATAATCAGAAAGAAAAAATAATAAGTGGAGAGGGATTGAGGAAAACACCCAATCTCAACTTCTGGCCTCCACATGCACTTACACACACTGGTACGTATATTCACACACGTAGACACATACCCACCACATGCATATACATGCAACAGCAACAACAACAACAAAAAAAAATGGAAGAAGAAAAAAGAAAAGCCAGGCATTGTGGGACATGACTGTAATATCAATACTAAAAATGTAGAATCCAGGGGTTGGGGATTTAGCTCAGTGGTAGAGCACTTGCCTAGCAAGTGCAAGGCCTTGGGTTCAGTCCTCAGCTCCAGAAGAAAAGAAAAAATGTAGAATCCAAGGGATCAAGCAAGGCCAGCCTGGGCTACAAAGCAAGTTCAAGGCTAACCTAGGCTACACAGGACCCTTTTCCCACACAAATGGAAGAATGCCATCTTCCTTGGCTCGTAAGTCCTACATTTCAGTCTCAGTTCTTCCCTGTTAGCTCCCAAAGATCAGCCCACTTACTTTCTTGCTGTCCTTTAAACCTGCCTCCTGCCTCAGGGCCTCTGCACTTGTGAACCTTGACAGGAAAGCTGACTCCTCAGTTGACACCATCCCAAAGAAAGTTATCATTGGCCATCCGCCCCCACCTGCCTTGTTTTCTGCGATAGTCCTCGAGTGTATTTCCTTTCTGCTGTATCTCTCCTTCCACCAGCTCAGAGGGCAGGGACCTTGTCTTGTCCACGGCACACCTCGGCGATGCGTGCCTGGCTGTCCTGTGTGACCACTGTCATGGTGGCGGAGAATGCCAGACAGGGGCAAGGGAGCTTACTTTCGGGGGGACCACGCCTGTCGGTGCTGTGAGGGACATTGGCAAACCCGTTGCCTCCTCTTTGCTGGAGACTCAAAGTAGCCAGAATTAAAATGACAATCTGGGGCCTGTGTGTCCCCATCTCCTTCACTCCGTTCATCTTAACCCCAGAGTAACCTCTGCTCCCAGCCTGCGTGCTGAGTCCACCCTCTCCTCATCACTGAGGTGCTCCCTATGTTCTCTGTCCAGTCCTCAGTGAGGGGGGTCACAGACTGTGGCCGAGCTTTGTTTTGACACAGGGTCTCATGGAGCCCAGGCTTGCCTCAAACTCTCTAAATGACCAAGGAGTGACCTTGAATGCCCGATCCTCCTGCCTGCATCTCTTGTGCACTAACTAGCATTACAAATGTATACCACCACACTCATTTTATGTGGCGCTAGGGATCGAACCCAGAACCCTGTGCATGCTGGGCAAGCCACTCCACCAGCTGAGCCACATCCTCAGATCAACCTTGAACTTCCGAGACTCTTGCTTCCTGCCTCCCAAGTGCTGGGATTATAGGCACGTGCCACCATACTGGGTATTGGTGGTTCTGGGGACACAGTTCAGAGCTTCATGTATGGTAGGCAAGCACTCTACCAAGCAACAGCCCCAGCCCGGTTTTCTTTTGAGACAGGGTCTCTCTATGTAGCCCTGGCTGTCCTGGAACTCACTCTGTAGACCAGGCTGACCTTGAACTCACAGAGATCTGCCTGCCTCTGCATCCTGAGAGCTGGGATTAAAGTGCGCCGCCGCCGCCGCTACCACCACCACCACCTGGTTTAGACTCACTTATTTTTATTTTATGTGTATATTTTGCCTGCATGTGTATCTGTGCACCAAGTGTATCAGGTGCCCTTAGAGGCCAGAAGAAGACATTGGACCCCTGGAACAGGAGTTACACATGCTTGTGAGCTGCCACCTGGGTACTGGGAATTCAAGCTGGGTCCTCTGGAAGAACAGCCAGTGCTCTAATTACTGAGCCATCCCTCAGCCTCTGAAACTATATTATTTGTTTTTGTTATTCATTAAAAAGGAAAAGGGAGGAAGAAATGTGAGGATCCCTAGAGAGTCAGGCCTGGTGCTGGCCCTGTGGATTGCAAAGGTGAACACATGCACACATGCCTGAAGTAGCAGAGAGGTCAGACCTGGCGTAGGGAGGGACCTAAGGCACTTTTTAGCAGATGCTCCGGGGGCTACTTTAGGGGTCGTTGAGACAGCAACTCTCAGAGATGAGGGACCAGCCTCAGTTAGCTGGGTATCCTTCTCCTCAACCCACTGGGTATGTTCGTTATTTATGTCTGGGTTGTAGACCCAGAGAGGTCTGGCCTAGAATTAGATTCAGGAAATGCTCATTGAATGAATGAATGAATGAATGAATGAATGAACACAGGAGCATATTTAGCCAGTTATGTCCATTGCATTTGCTCGTCTGCTCAGGTCCCCATCTTTCTACTCACCTGAGGCACCCGACAGGTCACCTTTTCTGCCACCCACTTGCTGCTGTCTCTGTGTCCATGACCTGCTGAGTCCCTTCCAAGCATAGATTACCCTCGTGACTCCTCACACTAGCATTATGAGGCAACTATTATCCTTACGTTATGTCTGAGCAAACTGGTTTCAGAGAGGCCAAGTGACTTGCTCTGGGTCACACAGCAAGGGGGTCAGAGATCATGTGTTTTTATTTGTTGTCTTTGCTGCAGCTGCAGAATCTCCTGTAGCCCAGGTTGGCCTGGAATTCTTTATGTGTGTGTGTGTGTGTGTGTGTGTGTGTGTGTGTGTGTGTATGTGAGTGTGCGTGCGTGCATGTACAAGCGTCTGCATGTGCATATGTAGAGGGCACAGGAAGATACCAGGTGCCTATGTTTATCACTCTCTGCCTTACTCCTTGAAGACAGGGTCTCTCTGGGCCGGGCAGTGGTGGCGCATGCCTTTAATCCCAGCACTTGGGAGGCAGAGTCAGGCAAATCTCTGTGAGTTCGAGGCCAGCCTGGTCTACAGAGTGAGTTCCAGGACAGCCAGAGCTACACAGAGAAACCCTGTCTTGAAAAAACAAAAGCCAACAAAACAACAAAACCCCAAAGACAGGATCTCTTACTGAACTGGCTGACATTCCACTAGTGACTTCTGCCTGCCTTCGACCCCAACTCTGGGGTTTCAGACACACACAGCCATGCCCAGTTTCTTACCTGAGTGTTGGGGACTCAAGTTCCAGTCTTCCCGTTCTTCCCCCGCTGAGCTATCTCCCCCAGCCCCATGACTTTAATGCCCCTGCTTCCTCCTCAAGAGCTGGGATGAGAAACCAGTGCTGCCATGTGTGCTGGGGCTAGTTTTAACTCAGGGTTCTTGCAGCCTGCAGAGCACATGTGCCTTCCATGGTCTGTGTGGACATTTACTCTTACGGTTCTCTCCTCCTGGCCGTGAGACGGCAGGAGCCTGGACACCAGTTTCTGCTTCTGGCTCTTTTATAAGCAGCTGAGTAACTCTGGGAGAGTCTCTTCCCTCTGTTTCCCCTCGTGTAAGCCCTCAGTTTCCTGATGAGGAAGCAGGGCTGAGTTGAGCTTGGGCCTATCCTGCCCACTTATTGACAGGCAAAGGGTAACCTCTCAGTGGTGTTCAAATTCAGCCACATTCTTTTCTTTTTCTTTCTTTTTTTTTTTTTTTTTTTGAGACAGTGTCTCACTGTGTAGTCCTGGCTGACCTGGAACACGCTCTGTAGCCCAGAGTGGCCACAGAAATCTGCTCACCCCTGCCTCCTGAGTGCTGGGATTAAAGATGCACACACTACATAGGACCCCACCCACATTCTTGAAGGCTCTGGAACTCTGCTGGGTTTGGCAGAGAAGGACAGGACTGGCTGGGGTGGGGAGCAGAGAGGTGGTGCTTCCTGCGTTTTCCCTGAGTCCTTGGCTGCAGACCAGCTGATGGTGTGTTCAAACTCAGCTTCCAACAGTTACTAGCCTATTGTGATGCATATCTATGATAGTCTAGTTTAATGAAAGAAAGAAAAAAAACAATTTTTTTTTACAAGTGTGATGGTACACAGCTATAATTATACCTCTCAGGACGTGGAGACAGGAAGATGGAGAGTTCCAACTCAATCTGAGCAAATGAAACCAAGATTTAAAAAAAAAATTCAAAGGCTGGAAGTGTGGCTCAGTGGTAGAGCCCCTGCCTAGAATCCCCCAGTGAGGGGCTGGGGTGTGGCTCAGTGGTAGAGTGCTTGCCTAGGGTATATGAAGGCCTTGATTCCATGTCCAGCACCAAATCATTAACATCTTTGTATCCTTCTCTCTGCATAGTTTATCCCCAAAACTCATTGGAATGTAGATGTCTGGGACCCAAACTCAGTTTTCTGATCTCTGCTCCAGACCTTTTCGTTTCTTTTTTCCTCCTCCCCCTCCTCCTTCTTCTTTTTGGTTGTATCTGTGTTCGTAAAAATGGGATTATATACTTCATGCTTGGGTGTATAAGTTGCATTTTTTTCCAACAATGGATTATGAGTGACACGTCTTTGCCAGTGAATTTATTTCAGGCTTATTTCCCCCAGCCCCACAGTGTTCCTTTGTGTGGCTGCTGTGACATCGTTCATTGTGTCAGCCCCCAGCCACGACACATCTGAGTTCTTTCACAGATGTCCCGATCATAATCGTCCCCAGGTAACAGATGAGGGTGCTGAGACCGGCATAGAAAGTCTCTCAGGCATGTAAAGAGTGGAGGCACTGTTGAGGGCAGGTAGGGGTGGCGCACGCGCGTGCGGGGCGGTCCCTGGCTTCACCTCAGGCCGAGACCCTGAAGGAGACAGCATGGTTAGAGGAAGTCCACCAAGGCACACACCTGGGGAGAGGAAGGAGACATTTGAGGGGGGAGAGGAAAGGCATTTGAGGAGGCTGCCCTCTCCCAGGCCCTGAGACCCAGGCCCACGGCACACCTGAGCTCTGCCCCATCAAGCACTCCACCCCGTTTGCTGCCTCGTTCCCTGAGCCCACTCACCGCCTGCTCCATCCTTGCCAGCTTATCAATAGGTTAAGTGGTCAGGTCAGTGATATTGACCATTTGATTAGGACCTTGTCAGATCAATCCCCCGCTCATCTCACGGGCCTCCTCCCCTGTCCACGTGTTCCCTCTTGCTCTTCCGGGCCTGGGAGCAGCTGGCTGCAGAAGCAACCATCACAGAATCCCCAAACTGGGAGCCCCAGCCCTGCCTCAGCCGCTTTTGACTGTCTTTCTAGGTGCCCGCTGCCTGTCCCACATACTTCTTGCAGTCGGGGAACTTGTTTGCACTATGTCCTATGTCCAGGCGGTCACCGCTGCCTGCTCTCAGCGGTGTGACCTTGGAGAATTGGCCTTAACCTTTCTGAGCCTTCATGTCTTCAGCCGTGTGTTTGCAGTGAACCCAAGAGTTGAGAGGAATCTGCGACCCCGCTTGCAGAACATCTAGAAATGTTTGGTGTATAGGCTGAACTAGGTAGTACTCACTGCACTGCTGGAGTCATTCACATTCACGTTTGTGCTGCTCTCTCCCTCAGTGGAGGGGTATATGGGCAGGCTGTCTCAGGGGGGACAAGTAACACCATCATCATAGAACTGTCCTGAAGACCCAGTGTGCAGCCATATCCTATTCTGGGTGCTGCTGGGGATCCCCAGAGTAGTCTGACTGCACCTTGCCCTCGGGCAGCTCATCGGATGGCACGTGGGTGGTAGATAACTCCGGGATACAGCCAAGCAGTGTAGATACTGATTAGGAGAACCGGGACCCAATCCTGACCTCAGGGAACAAGGTTCAAGTCCTGGCGCTGTCTCTTCCTGTGCCTGGTGACTGCCAGCTCTGTTTCTCACAATGCCAGACGTACAAGAGGGAGTTGCCAGGCTTCAGGCGCTACCGGAAGACAGCACTCTGCCCACTGGACTCTGCCTGCAGATATCTGCTTGGAAAGGGACTCTCTCCCCTCTGCAGAGGAGGCGTGGGAGTTCTGAGCCTGGAAAGTGGGATAACAGTGTAGGGTGCAGGCCTGCCAGGGTGGTGCTACCCATGGGCACTGTGTGGGCAAAGGTAGCAGAGGGCTGAGAAACACACGGAGGCCCTGCGAGCTGCCTTGGGGGAAGACCCCAGCCCTAAGGCACCGTCTGACTGAGGGGGGCTCCTCTGAGACTGGGGATTCCCCTCCCGCCCGCCATCACTTACGCCAATATTGACGGTTAATGCCGTGTCGCCACCGTGTTCAACACTCAGCGCGGCTAATTGTTTTGACTGGGAATCGGCAAGGCGATTAAACGCCATCGATTTTGCCCTGCGCGCTGCATCGATTTTTAAATTTCCTATTGATCCCAGCCCTAAATCTCCTTAACCAAGACCTCACCGTGGAGATGACAGCCACTGATTAGCCCTGAGGTGGGGAGGGGTGCATGAGGTGGGGGGGACAACCCCCAAGGGGGAACTACCCCATCCCTCCCTCCCTCCTTCCCCCCAGGGACCAGGGCCCTCATCTCCCTCTGCCCCTGAGGATGGAGGCCCAGCCAGGCACCCAGGAAGAAAGGAGGAAATGGGGAGCTTGGGAGACCTCAGCTCCTTAACCCCTCTTTTCTTTCCTGTTGGGACTTTTCTCTGTTTTCTTTGCGTGGTCAGTTTTCTTCTGTTTTTCTCTCCCCATCTCTCCCTTCTCCGTCGCTGTCTTTTTCTCTCTTCTCTGAACACCATGCTTCCCGAAATTTCCCAAATCCTTGTCTGATCCTGGGCCTCAGTCGCCCATCTGTACCTGCCCGTCTGCCTTGACGTAGGAAAGTCGTCTATAAAAGTCCGTGGCTAGTCTTGCCCCTCCTGCAGTCCCACCTCCCTTCTTGAGAGTGCACCCACGGGCTTGGCTAACTGACCTTGTGTCTCACTCTCTGTGTTATTCTTGTTGGTTTGTTTTTAGTTTTTCCAGACAGGGTTTTTCTGTGTAGCCCTGGCTGCCCTGGAACTCACTCTGTAGACCAGGCTGGCCTCCAACTCACAGAGACCCGCCTGCCTCAGCCTCCTGAGTGGTGGGATTTGTTTGTGTTTTGGAGACAGAGTTTCACTCTGTAGCCCAGGTTAACCTAGAGCTCTCTATATACCCCAGGCTGTCTTCAAACTTGAGACCAAATCTCCATTCTTGGGTTCCCAAATGCTAGGATTGCAGGCATAAGCCACTATGCCCAGATGTTCTTGGAATAAGTATGTGATCATACAATGCCGTGTGTGTGTGTGTGTGTGTGTGTGTGTGTGTGTGTGTGTATGCATGTACGTGGGTGCGCATGTGCACTTGCGTAATCATACAATGTCACGTGTGTACATGTGTAATGTGTGGGGATGGATGCGCCACCTGCAGGCAGCTCCACAGGCTGAAGGGTGTCTTTTCCAGGTGCCTCAGTTGGTCTGGTCTTAAGTCTTGGCAGCTTGGCTTCCCTTTTCTGAGAGGGACTCTCAGCTTTTGTTGATTACTCTGGCAGGGAGGGGCCTCATGAATCTGGTTGGTTTCAGGAACTTCCTGAAGCTATTTTGAGTTGTTTACCTTCCTGCTTAAGGAGCTTCCCTGTGGGATAGAATGTTTCTGTCTCAGAGGAAACTGTTACACAACAATGTGTATGTGTGGATCTTGGATGGGTACGTGTGTGCGTGTGTATGTCTGTGTGTTCATGTCTGTGTGTGTGCATGTGGGGAGTGATTGTTGTGGAAGTCTTGGGTGTCATTCCTTAGGAACTGTGCACCTTGTTTCTTGAGACAGAGTCTTGCCATGTAGCCAAGCTGGTCTTGAACTCATGATCCTCTTGCCTCAGGCTTCCACTTGCTAACGTGGGAGCTGCCATGCCCAGCTAGCCTCCACCTCTCATCACAGCTCACTGTATACTTTTCTGTATCTGCCTGAAGGGAAGCCTCCCAGAAATCCTGTCACCTGTGGAAAGCTGGTGTCCCACAGTCCCAACCCCTTCCCTAAATGCCCACAGAAGGCAGAGGCCAGAATGATCTTTTCATGGGCTTGGGCAGCTTTCCCAAGACGCCTGCATCTCCAGGAGGCAGTAAACCAGGTTTCAGTCGCAGGCAGGGAGACCCAAGCTCTGTACCCACTGCTCTCAGTGTAGGCTTTATGCCATGGCCCCTGGTGCCCCCCTGGAGAGTGGAGAAGATGGAGCCTCTGTCTTCCATCTTGTGGGACTGTGAGGAGGCTTAGAAGCCAGCTTTCCTTGGGGACAGCCTGCCAACTTGGACCACAGTTCATTCACCTTCCAGATTTGGCTTGGCTGCCCCTCCCTCCCTCTTCCTTCCTTTGCACCGTCCGCCTACCACAGCACATTGGTGGCAGCTCTCTCTATCTTGTCTTCCCAGCTTGCTTCCTGTGAGCACCAGGAAGGCAGGACAGACATCTGGTCTAATCCATGCCTGGACTCCCACACTTGGGTCAGAGACCCTTTAGAAAACCTCAATGTTTTGTCAAACATAGTGGCACAAGCCTGTAATCCCAGCACTGGTGAGGCTGAGGCAGGAGGATCATGAGTTTGAGGTCAGTGTGGACTACATAGTGAGTTCCAGGCCAGCCTGGGCTACGTATGAGGTCCTGTCTCTAAGAGAGGTAAGAAGAAAGAAGGAAGAAAAGGAAGAGAGGGAAAGAAAGGAATGGAAATATTTGTTGCATAAATGAAAAATTGAATACACAAACGCCCAAGTCAGAAATACCATAACCTCATAACTTGTATTTTCATGTCCATACCACTTATAGGCACTTCATAGTGATCAACCCTTTCTAATTTATTTCTCACCAGATCTTGCCAGCAGTCCCTTAAGATACAGTTTGCTAATTAATTAATTTATCCATCCATCAATTTACGATTCACTCAGCCATCCATTTGTGATCTTATAAATGCTTCACATTTGCTGGGTCCGCTGCCAGACGCTAACATTGCTGACGTGAAGTTCCCTGTCCTTCCAGGAACCTCCTGAGGCAGAGTGTGGTGGCACACTCTAATCCTAGCGAGTGCTCAGGAGGCTCATGAGCTTGAGACCAACCTGGGCTACATAGCAGCATAGAAAGATTGTCTCAAAAGAAAAAAAAATTAATAGGGCTGGGTGTGGCGGCACACGCCTTTAATCCCAGCACTGGGGAGGCAGAGACAGACAGATCTCTGTGAGTTAGGCCAGCCTGGTCTCCACGGCAAGTTTCAGGCCAGGTGGAGATGCATAGTGAGATCCCGTCTCAAAATCAAAACAAGGGGTGGAGAGAGATGGTTCAGTGGGTAGAAGCACTTGCCACTTAGCCTGATGGCTTGAGTTCGGTCTCCAGGCTCCACCAGGTAGAAGGAGAAAAGCAATTCCTGGAAGTTGTCCTTTGGTTTGTGCTATGTGTCCTTTGACATGGGTCCTGTGCATGCGTATGCACGGACACACAAAATACATACGTAAAAGTTAAAACCAAAACAACAGCAAAAAGCTTCTCATCTGATGGAAAAACAGGTTGTCAACAAGGGTAGGCATCAGTATGCCCGTTACAGGATGGGAACATTGAGTCTTGGAGGCCAGAAGTGGTCACTGGGAGCAACTCAGTAGGACCTGAGTCCCAAGTACTTGTCCCCATGGTGTGTAGATTGTTGATGGGGGGACAGGAGGAGGGCGCCTCTACTAGAGCAGGAGCCTCATCCTACCTGAGGCCCAGACCTACTGTCCAGGGATGTTCACTCTATCCTCTCTCCCTCCAGGTTCTCGGCTGGACCGGGTTGGTGGCCTGAATGTATTAGCTTTGCTGCGTCTGCCCAAGAGGTAAGAGCTGTGACTTGTGAGTTGCGTATTTCTACGCTTCGTGCTTTCCTGAGTCCTTGTCCCTGGCCTCCCCTCGGAAGCCACCATTCCCCTTGCTGTTTCTGCTTCCCAGAGGTTACATTCTGTCAGGCATTTTTGTTTCCTCAGTGTGTTCTGTGGTTTGCTGGCCAAACAAGTGTTTCTGAGTGTTGGTGACAGTGGACTGTGGTGGCTTAGTTTACGTCTTTGGGACAGGTGTACGTGGTTACAAGGGATCTGAGGAAGTTGAGGCTGCCATGCTGCCTCTCTATCATTGAGAATGGGGCAGGCAGGATGGCTCAGTGGGTAAAGTGCTTGCCACGAAGCCTGGTGGACCCGAGCGGATCTCCAAATCCACATGGAAGGAGAGAGCCGAACTCCCACAGGTCACCCTCTGACCTCCGCACACAAATCATAGCACAGGCACCACCCCCCCCCAGACACATACAAATCAACAAGTACGTGTAATTTTAACATTTTAAAATGAGGATAACAGAGCCCGCCCACCTTAAGCAGTACCTTGAGGACAGAAGAAGGTAGAAGACAGACAGGCAGACAGACAGATTGTATGATTGCAGGTGTGGCTCAGTTTCCCTCTCCATCAAAGGAGGGGGATTCCCAACCCCCACCATGATGAGGTGAGGTGTGAGGATGAGAGAAGCCACCTCTCCAAAGCATGGAGACCCAGGCAGGCAGCTGGAGCTGCAGACACAGCTAGAAGACCCCCCCCCCCCCCAAATCGGGATTCTGGGATTCTCGGAGCCCAGCAAGGCTCCCAGAATGAAGCTTGGACTCCTTGGGGGTTCAGTGCTGTGGGAACCACAGGCGTGGACATTGCCCTGCTGTTGGCTCTACCCAGTTTAACATCCCCCCCCCCCCTCCCTTCTCCTGGCAATGAATGGCAAGGGAGGGTGGAAAGTGAGGTCTGTGAAGTGGGACTCCCTCATACTACCATCATATTGTAACTAGAGCAGCTGAACCCACAGGCCTCAGGATCCCAGAGAGCTACCTGTCACCCTTATAGGCCTCCTGGTCCTCTCTGTCCCTAAATCACAGGTGCACTTTGGGAAGCTGCAGCCCCTGTTTGCCAATCATCTGGTGTGGCAGGGATCATGGTGGACTGGACAGTGGGGATAGTTGGCTTCTTAATCATGGACAGACAGCTCTGAGTCGCTCGGTTGAGAGTTTTCAGGAGAAACAGAAGGACTGGGGTTGCAGCTCGATTAATACAGAGCTCTGCCCACTCAGCATGCACCAAGCCCTGGGTTCCGTCCTCAGTGCTGCGTGAAATAGGTGAGCCTGCCATCCCAGCACTCAGAGGCGGAGGCAGAACAATCAGAAGTTCGAGGTCATCCTTGGTTACATAGTGAGTTTGAGGCCAGCTTGGGCTACCTGAGACCCCGTCTCAAAGAGAAAAATGAGAGGGAAAAAGAAAAAAGAAAAAAGACAATTTTATTATGGGGCATCTCCCAGTTTTTAAATGCCGACAACTAAAGTAAAATCTTTAGGAATTTCTTTGTGGTCCAAACCACGTGTCAGGCCCATAAATGTGTAGTTTTACAGTAGTTACAGACTGGGACCCAGGAAGACACCTATGTTCCCAGTTGTTCAATGACTTCAGAGATACTCACACCCACCGCAGGGTGTAACTCAGGATATTCACACCCCCACAACATTCATGAGCTCTTGTTTTAGCTGGTGACTATGTGGGTACCTTAGTTACAGGGTCCCAACTGTCTCTCTGTCTGTCTGTCTGTCTATCCATTTGCCCATCTATCACTTCCTCCTCCCTCTGTAGCCCAGGCTGACCTCAAACTCTGAATCCTCCTGCCTCAGGTTTCTACTAAGATTACAAGCACGAGCCACATGCCCAGCCTCTTCAAGGAGTCATATTACATCTTTCCGGTGGTTTTTGCATCCTCAGATGCCCTTGGTGTTGAAGGGAGGCGCTACCAGGCTACAGTCAGTGGGTGTTAGAGGCTGGCTTTGAGACTTCTAGGAGCTGCGTTAAAGTAAACAGAGGGCTTTAATTATGTTTCCTTTGAAGTAGTTCTCTGTTGTCCGTAGTCACTCAGCTTGTCAATGGCAGAGGCAGAATTCGAACTCAGATCTGCCTGAACCTAAAGCTCTCATTCTTCTACCTCACTCAGTCCCATCACGATGCTGGAAACCCTGGAGATCTCTGCGCTCTGGGAGTGAATTTCATCCGGGAGCACAGAGTCGGATTTAACAACAGCTATGCTTAACTTATGTGGAAGGGCTTAGCTAACGCCGGGACAGCTTGCGGGTTCGCTGGGTAAAGCTAGGGGCAGTCATACAGTGGAGAGGTGTTTGGCCGTTGGAGTTTCTTGCAGACTGGCTTTGAAGGCCGTGGCCACAGTGCCGAGTGGTTCAAGGGCAACATCGACCTCCGCCCCCATTCTACAGCTCCTCAGAAAGCAGCGGCAACGAGCAAAGTGTCGTCCGCCCTCACTCTCCTTTTAGCTCTACTTGGAAGACAGGTCGCTCTCCAAATATGTCCCAGCGTCCTCAGTGCTCCCTGTAAGAGCTGGAGCCCCAGGATGACTGACACTCCCCAGGCCTCTGGGGGCTTCAGCTGCCCTAGCCAAAAGTTCTTCCATCTCCAATCTTTTCTTTCTTAGGCTCACTCCCCACCCTCCCTCCCTGCCTTCTATCTAAGGCACTGCCTGGGGCTGCCCCACCCCCACCTCCCGACTGCTTCACCCCCCGCCCCCTTGGCACTTGGCTTTCCAGGGAGGAGACTCCTCTACTCGTCTACATGTCTGCAGTGCGTCCCTGGTACAGTGTCAATGCTCAGAAAGTATTTGTTGAATGAATAAATAAAGGAGCACACACACGCACAACCAAATCCATATCCATCCATTTATTACTGCAGCACCCCTGCCCCACCAGGGAATTTCTCACATACTAGGCCTGGACAAACTGAGAAGTAGGAGGATGTCAGAGGGGTCCCTGGACTGGGGAAGAATCAGGCACAAGCTTTATCTACTCGAGTCTGGGGCTGCAGGGTGTTGAGTCAGAGGAGAGGGGTCAGATGATCCACCCAGGGCCTCTGGGATGTTGGTTCTTGAAGGGCTAAGAGAAGCCAACGTAAGTTTAGCTCTAGTGGGAGGGAAGTGGTAAGGGTGACAGGCTTGGATAAGTGAACGCTGGAGTGGCCTTACAGTCCCCTGGGGCTGATACCCTCTGAATGCCAAGGCAGGAGTAGGGCTGAATTACCATCCTCTCTTCTACCCCCATCCATGCACAAAAGTGTACGGTGTACGGTGGCCCAACGTGAAGGCGATGCAGGGTCACAGAGGCGATGAGCATAGACTCAGGGACGTGCCCTGAGATTCTGACACTCCCCTGCAGGAGCCTTGAAGATCTGAGGAGCCGGAGCTCAGTTGTCATGGGGGCAAGGCTTGAATTGCTGGGTCTGATCAGCACCTTGGAAGAACCCAGAGCTGTGTGAGGCAGTCTTCGGTGACGGGGTGGGGATATATCCCGCAGGTATTAGTGGGATAGCAGCCGGTGTAGATAAGACAGTGAACCAGCAGGTGGGCCAACCATTTTTCCAGATCCCCAGGTCCAGTCAGCCTCCTTTTGAGCTGCAGCTGCGGCGGTTTGGGGGTGGGGTGGGCCTTGACTTTAGCATAGGGTGTGTGCTGTGACCTTGTGGCTTAGGGCGGGGCCGGAGACAGGGCTTCAGGGGTGGGACAGCTCTCTTGGTTTGGGGGATGGGACAGCTCCTTAGCTGGCAGTGTACCGAACACAGTGTGAGTGGGCAGCGTTCGTTACTGGATGTGAAGTCCAGATTTGAGGACAGGGGTTTCTAGGAGGTAGCAAGTGATGGCTTTGATGCCTTTGTGGTTGGTGTTTCCAGGCAGGTGGAAACAGTTATAACTTGGGAGTGTCTCTTAACGCACAGGGTGGGGCTTACAGATGTGGGAGAGGTGAAAAATAGAAAGCTCACCTCTTTTAGCAGGCTAGGACCGGTGAGTTCCTGGAATCCTGGACAGTCCCACAGCAAGTGAAGGCAGGCTGTGAGTTCAGAGCCCTGATCCACAGCAGAGGCAAGGCTCGGAGTAACCCTGGGAGCTTGTGCGAGGCCTGTTGGGAATCCCACTGAGCGCCAGTGTCCAGCTCGCCGGCCCCACAGGTCTCCACTCCTGGCCTTCTGTCCTCCCCTCCCTCCGCCTCCGCTTCTCTCTGTGCTCCCAATGGGCACTCTTCATCCTTCTCAGTCAGACTCCCTCTGAATATCTGTCTGCCCTCCATCCCTTCTTCTGTACATCCTCTTCCTCTGAGCCTGGAGGTGTATGAATAGAGTTTAGCTTCGGGCCTCAGAGACAGCCAAATGGAGACGTGGGGCCTGGCAGGGGTCGGGGGTGGTAAGGACAGGGAGAAGGAAAAAGACACTGAAGAAAAACAAAGAATGGAGGTGGCTTCCTTTGCCCCTAACTACAGCTTTTTTTGTGGAGCTGGGAGAGTTGGCACGTGGCCAAGAGGGGGTTCAGAGGGGTCATCATCCGACACTGGAGAAATGTGGGGGGCTCTGGAGAAGAGCAAAGAGAAGGGAGGCGGTGGAAATGGGGGGGGGCAGGAAAAGCACAGTGGAGACAGGTCGGGAAGGCAGGAAGTTCTCCCCCAAGCCAGAGTCCATGAAGACACCCTGTAGGTGGGACATGGCCACCGGCTTGATAATCATCAAAGAGGAAAGATGGGGCCGCCAAGGGCACCAGAGAAGGAGGGCACAGTGGTGAGGCAGGCAGGAAGAGCCTCATGCGAGACACTGGGCGTCTGTGTCTGGTAGAGGGCCAGTGACGTGGTATAGGCACATGGAGGAGGGTGACCCTAGCTGGCGGGTGTGTTGGTAGGGAGGGCGCACTGCGCCCAGCTGTCTTTGCTGATTCCTGAGACCCACTGTCCATCCTGCCCCCTCCTCACTCTGGCTCTGGGGGACCGAGGACTACGGGGAGGGCTTGGTGACACTTGACTTCTGGCCTAGGGGTTGGCGAGAAAGCTGAGTGTGTGTGTGTGTGTGTGTGTGTGTGTGTGTGAGGGAGAAGGCTTTGAACTTGCTCCCCCCACCCTTAGTGCTTACTGTCTTTGCCGACTTGGGGTCCTCACTACATCACTGCGGGCTACTCTCTACCTCTGTCTGCATGTCCGTCTTTCATCTGGGTCTGCCTGATCTCATTCCTCCTCTTTGTGTTTCTCCCTCTGGATGTTTTCACGCTGCCCCCGGCTGGGACTCTCCATATCCTTATCTGGTTCCTCCTCCGTGTTGTCCCCCCCTGTGCAGCACACTGTTTTCTTTCTCTGTGTCTCTCTGCCGTGGTCTCTCCACTTGGCCTTCCGTGGCTTTTCCCTTCTGCCTCTGTCTCCTGGATAGTGTGTCTCTGTCCATCCTGGCCTCTCGGCTTCTGCCCATGCATAGCTCTGGGTGTCCTTCTTTCTCTCTCTCCGTCTGTCCATCTTTTTCTTCATCCCTGTCTCCAGGACTCTAGCTGACCATCCCTGCCTCTCTGTGTGTGTCTCCCTCCCCTTCCCTTCCCCCCACTATTTTTTTTTTTTTTCTGTTTCTAACACCCACACTCACATCCTACCTCAGGAGTAATTGCTTTTGTCTGGGTTGGACTGGACTTGTGGTGGGGGGAGGGCGGGGGGAGCGGGTGGCGCTGGGGGGGGGTTGGGAGGGACGGAGGTCGCTTGGTGGAGTTGAGGTAGTGTCCACCAAAGCAGAGGGTGCCGAAGAACAGAGGGGCACCCCGCCCAAGGTGGGAGAAGGAAGGGAGGGAGCCTGAGCCCATGCTGACAGGGGTCTGGGGCCTCTGGAAGGGAAAGAAAGAGGGCAGGAGGGCCCCTTATACTCTGTAGAGATGATGTAGCGATAAACCTCATGAGCCAGTCAGTGCCTCTGTTGCTTCACCCCTTCCCCCAGATTTGAGGATGTGACCTCAACCCCTGTCATGTGTACTGAGTCACCATGACACACACACACACACACACACACACACACACACACACACACACACACACACAGGGACACACACAGGGACACACACAGGGACACACCCAGAACCTCCATCCCACTCATGGGAACTCACTTGGCTGTCAACCCACAGGGTCATCTGGACCAGGTAGACACACAGAGAACCCACGGAGTCTCTGTTGTTCATCCAGAACCTTCCACACACACCGAGAGGACTATACAGGCTGTGAAGCACAGGGACAGCCACCCACTGACACAGACACAGGGACACGTAGAGACGCACTCCCTCGGGGACTTGGACTCGTCACCACTTGCTAACTTACTAGAGAACATAGGAGCACATAGCCACCACCCTTCCTAGGAATGGAGGGTATCCTCTTGGGATTCATCCACATCTTCCCAAGGGCCACACGGGCATTTGAGGACACTCAGTGTCAGGGAGACACCATGGATGTATATTCACAACCCCTAGTGTCTCCAGGACAAACCCCACAGTCTCACAGTCACACACAGGCATAACTCTAGGGTCAGGGCAGTCAGGAGACAATTTTGGAGTCCCACCCCCACCCCCCGCCCCTGCCAGCACTGCTTAAGGACCTTACATGTATGGCGGCAATTTGGACTCAATAGCCCTTTGGCTGGAACCTCCTGTCTGACACCCTAAGAGAACCCACCCCCACCCCAACACATTTAGCCCAGGCCCAGGGGTAAGGTAAGGTGGTTTAAACCCACGGGGACCCACAGAATGAGATAGCTGTGGTTGTGTGGGTAGGCGACAGGATTGCCCAGGGTGCCCACTTTTGCTGATGTCCATTCACCCTTCCAACTCCAGGACCCAGGACTTCCTTCCCTTATCCCCACAGGCTCAGGAAAGCATCTTCCCATCCCCCAACCCAGCCAGGGGCCCTGCCCACCTCTCAAGGGCTTCATCCCTCGTCTTCACAAACCTTCAAAGGGCCCCATCTCTCTGAGCTGCTCCCAACTGAGGGGGTGCCCACTTTCTCCCTAAGGGACTGTTCCTCAGTTTATCCCAGCCACCTGACCTGCGAGTGTGACACCCCCCCTCCCACCCATCTGCTTCCCTGCCCACCCTCATACTCACCCCCTCTCCTGGCTCTCCAAGCTCTCAGCCTCCCTAAACTCTCCTGCAGTTGGGGAGTATGGGGTGGAGGCTGGCCCCTCAGAGGTAGGGGTAAGGGGTGCGCGGGTGGGGGCCTGGGTGCGGCTCCGGCAAAGAAAAGGGAGAGAAGCAAGGGAGAGAGAGAGGCAGAGGCAGGCGGGCAGCCAGCCGGCTTTATATCCCTGCTGTATTGATCCACCATGTCACAGCCTGGTCGGTCGATAGCCAGCGAGAAAGAGAGGGAGAGAAGGGAGGGGAGGTTTGGGGGGAGGGCAGCCGGGACCCCTTAGTCCCGGGTACATCCAAGGCCTTCTAGGCAGGTTGTGGAAACATATTTGAGCTCCCCCCCAAAAAAAGAGGTATGCCATGTCCCCCCACTTGCTTTTGGCTGCGGCCCTCTTTCTCCCCAGGAGCCCCTCAGCCTTCATACGAGAATTTGAGCATTTCTTTTTGTTTTCCCAATGGCTCTTTATCCCCATAGGTAGGATGGCTGCCAGCCATGGCTCCTGTTTGCTAGCTGTAGTCAGGCTGGGCAGATAGGAGGCCTCAAGGCATGTCCTGTTAGGGCAGACCAGACTGTGGGTCACCTTTGCTGTGTGACAATATCAGGAGGAAACCCTCTCTGAAGGCCTCTTCCCAGGTACTGGGGGGGTGGGGTGGGGGCGGGGGAGGTCCTTCCTCTTTTCACCTGAGTCTCTTAACCACAAGCAGGTGCCCGGAGAGAGCATGCTGAAGGTTTCTGTTGTTTGGTCCCTCAGCCTCCCTGGCTGGTCTGAAACACAAGGCTCAACCTCTCCAGCGCCTTCCTCAGTCTCCCCTTCTCTCTCCCCACATTCTTCTATTATACCTGCCCTCTTCAAGACCCAGCCCTGACCCAGAAGAGAAAGGGCTAGGAGAGAAGGTGTCCCCCTTGCTAGGTTGGGAAGTGGGGGATCAAGAACGGGACTGGAACCCAGGGCTATACCTGCACCTACGTTCTCCCTATGATCCTGTTTCCCTTCTTTGGGCCTCAGTTTCCCCCTTAACCTCAACCAAATCCTGCCTCAGCTCTGAGATCCAGAGGGATCAGTACAGATGGGAGGCAGGGCCAACAGGAGGGGAAATCTAGGGCCAGCGGGTGCTTGCTGTCGCCCCTCAGCCAGGACTGTGGGTCCCAGGTGCGTCCCTGCCAGCCCCCAACTCCCTGGGCTGCTGCCCTTTGTCTTCAAGACCTTCCTCCCCTCCCAGCCTAGAGAGGTTGAGGAATCACCTTAGCCTTGACCCGAGGGGGCGGGCAGAGGAGGGGCAGGCAGCCCTCACCCTGCCTCCCGCCCAGTGGCCATCCACAGCCCTCCCTGGCTTCCCTCTGACTACCAGGCAGCAACCCCCCCCCCCCCCACTAGAGATGGTCCGCTGTTCCCTTTGTTAGGAAGGGGGAGGGGAAAGAGATGAGCTGAGGGGATGTGGCCTGACCCTCGACCTCTCCCCCTCCCTCCTCCCATCTGAGTCCTCAGGGGCTCAGAGCCCCCTTGACGGACAGTTCTGACCATCAGCCAAATGGCTCCATGAGGAAGCAAGGGGCCAGGTATGGGGGAGGGGAACGGGGGTCTGTCCAGTGCCCTGAGCCCATCACAGTTGGTGTGGGGGTTCCCCTAAGTCAGAAGGAAGTCCTTAGGAAGGGTAGCGGAAGAGGATGATCCATGTGGGGCCAGGCTTTGGGGGAGCTTGATTGCACCAGGACTAGGGTTATGAAGTTGAAGTGGGGTTCACCCCGTAGACGACGCAGCCCCAGAAACCAATGGGCAGGGCCTGGCCTGGGCAGATGCCCCCCACCCCACCCCCATCCAGCCTGCAGCATTGGGAGTGCAGTGAGTTTAAAAAAAAAAAAAATTAAAAGAAAAAAAAAAACAGGAGCAGGAGAAGCTGGGGGAAAAATATATAAGAAAAAATATAATAAGAACTAAGCGGTGGCTGCAGGAGAGAGAAAGGGCAGGAGGCGGGGAGGGGGGTGCAGGGGGGAGGGCGGCTGGGGCCCTGGTCGCTGCGGAGGCCGGGCCGCCGGCCTCTGTGCTGAGCCCTCCGCGTCCCCCCTGCCGGCCCCCTCCAGCCCCGATCGATCCAGTTTCTTGGCAATAAAGCATTTTTATTGTCAGCTGCCCTGAATGGCAAATGTGAGCCTGGTCCTGCTCCCCCCCCACACCCTGCTTCCTCACCACCCCTCCCCCAACCTGCCTTCACCCCCTCCACTACTATCCCCTCTCCAAAGAATCGGCATCATCCATCAGCAAGACCCCCTCCTCTTCCTCATCCATGTCAGCAGGTCCCTAGCACGCACTCAACGGTACACCAAGCCTTCCACCCCCAAACCCCCAGAGGGTGCTTGCTCCCCTCCCTAACCCCAAACCCCAAACCCAGTGGCGAGCAGAAAGTGGTAAGTGGTCTTAGGAGGCAGCCGCAGAGCAGGAGGGTGTTGGTATGGGCAACAGATGATGACCATGTGAGGGAGGTACTGACCAAAGTCAGAAGAACCAGAGGGCAGGAACAATAACAGGTGGGTGTCAGCGGCTTGGCACCTGAGGGCACCCCACTCCACAGCCCTTTCCACACCTCCAAGGTCCTGCCTCTGGTCCTGCCGCACTGAACTAGGCCTCTTCTGTGAAGCAGGTGGGTGAAGAGAGAAAGGCATGGCTGGAAGTCGGCACGGCTCCCCACGTGTGTGTATGTGCATCCGCTCTATCCAGGACCAGGGACAACACCACACGCCCCAAAGGAATGCTGGTGTGAAGGGACCAGGAGGAGAGTGTTGGGCCAGCGATTGACAAAAGGTCCCCGGCCCCATGTCAAGTGGGTGGCACGTTCTGTCCCCTCCCTTTCTTTCCTCTCCTTGTCTCTTCGCTGACGCGGGGCCCCTCTATCCTTCCATCTGACTCTCTCCTTTCCTTGATTGCTGCCTCTTCCCCCAGGGAGTTAAAGACCTCGCACACCCCTCTGTCCTAGCTTCCGGCCCCCATACCCAGTTCTTTTCTCTCTACATTCTTCTTTGCTTTCCTTGGCTCAGGTTCCCCCTCTGTCCTTGTTTTCCTGTCTCACCCCATCTTTCTCCTCAGTCTGCCTCCCACAACCATAGAGACCCAGAAGCTTTGGGACTTCAGCAGGAAGAGAGGATGGGTCATAGTGCCCCCCCCCCCCAAATCCTCCTCTCTTATCCTCTGAGAATGCTTAGACACCAGCAGAGTCCTAAGGGACATGTCCCTGTGTCTGCCACAGACATACAGTGGAGTTTTCCTCTGAGCCTTGGTCCCTGTCTCTGCCCCCAGTGATGGTTCGTATGGCTCACTATGCCCTGAAGGCTGGGTCCTTTGAGTTCACAGGAGTGGTAGCTTTGACAGAAACAGTCATCCCATGGTCATCCCTGGAGTCTTCATGATGACATGTCAAGGATGTAGGCCTGTGTGCTCGCCTCTTTGTGACTTAGGACGAGAAGCTGGAGGAGTCAGGACTGACATGCTGGGATTTTTCTCCTCTTGGTCTGGGAAGAAGAGTGGCCTGGTACAGTCATGCTAAAGCAAGACTGTGTCACAAACACTAAAGGACTGGTGATGTAACTCAGAACAGTATTTGCCTAATGTGTATAAAACACTGAGTTTGCTTCCCAGCAACACACAATCTGGGTGTGGTGGTGTGCACGTGTAATCCCGTGATTTGGGAGGTGGAGGCAGGAGAATCAGAAGTTCAAAGTTAGGCTGGCTATGGTAGCACACGCCTTTAATCCCAGCACTCAGGAGGCAGAGGCAGGTGGATCTCTGAGTTCGAGGCCAGCCTGGTCTACAAAGGGAATTCCAGGACAGCCAAGGCTACACAGAGAAACCCTGTCTCGAAAAACAAAACAATACAAAACAATGAAAAAGTTCAAAGTTATCCTTGATTACAAAAAGAGTTCAAGGTCAGGCTATATGAGAACCTATCTCAAAAATAAATAAATACAACATGTGCACACATAAATCAAGTTAAGACAAATGAGAGACCCCCACACCCCACCTCCGTTCTCAGTTCCCTGGGCGTGACTGTAACAGCAGAGGGAAACTGGAGCCATGTGTGGAGTGAGTGGCGGAGGAAGTGTCAGAACGGCCAGGGGAAGGTGGCCTAGAACAGAGCCGGGAAGGAGGGGACTGCGTGTGAGGGGACCCAGGTACAGCCTGGGTGCTCAGGAGGGAGAGGATTCTGAGCCTCCTTTCCAAGCTGCCCACTTTGCCCAAGCCTCAGTCACCTTCATCTCACCCCCGAAGAGGCTTTCCTGACCTTGGTCTCAGAGCTGAAAGGAGGAGGAGGGAGGAGTCCTGTGATAGTGAGGTCTCTCTGACTCCATGAACCGCTTGCCGTATTAAAAAAAAAAAAAAAAAAAAAAAAAAAAGGACCACGTGTAAACCAAGCATGGTGGTGCACAGCTGTTACCTTAGCACTTAGGAGGTAGAGACAAGGGAGTCAGGAGTTCAAGGTCATTCTTGGCTACATACTGAATTTTAGGCCAACCTGGACTACATGAGACTCTCTTTCAGACAACAACAACAACAACAACAAATTGTGTGTAAATGCTCATACCTACCCTATTGAAGGTGGTTTAGGCCTCAGACAGCTCCTTAAAAAAAAAAAAGGTATCTCTAAGTTGCTTGCTCACACCTTGCAATCCCCCTGCTTCCACTTTCCAAGTAGCTGGAATTACAGGTGTGTACCGCCCATTTCTTTTGTTGTTCCAAATTTTAGAGGCCTTGAACTCAGTATGTGGCGGGGCTGAGCTTTCTTGACCTTTTGACCGTGTGCGCCTCCATGGGCACCTCAGTTCTGAGCAGACCCTTAGATCAAGCATTCCCCATTAGTAAAGGGCCTGCCTTGGAGAGGAGATGCAGACCCCTCAGGGCTGGCCCTGGGGAGACCTGGGATGTGAGCTTGAGTTCCAAGGATGGGAAGAGGGTGGTAGGATTGGCACAGGAGTGTGGGATTCTGGGAGAGGCCAGGAATCAAGGAAAGAAGGGAAGATGGAGGGGAGATAAGGGGGGGGGGGAGATGGGAGAGACTCCTAAGGCAACCATTCTTCTACTTCCTGGGCTTCCCAGCGGCCATGTTCTGGGCCTGGTCTGTTCTTTGTCATCTGGGGCACCTCCCACTTCTCATCTTGGTAGCCAGGAATGGATTTGCGAGTCCTCTGCCTATGAGATGGCTCAGTGGATAAAGGCACTTGGTGTGCCTAAAGCCCACATGGTAGAAGAACTGACCCCTGCAAGTTGTCTCTGACCCCCACACCCCTGCTGTGGTACATGCACACAGACATAATTAAAAAAAAAAAAAAAAGATTTGGGAGTCCCCTTCCATCTGGCTCCAGATGACCATCGCTCATGCCATCCCATCATGTGGGTGAGTGGCAGTCCTTGCTGCTGCTCAAGGATGGCTCTTCGTGTGCTGTGCATTTGCCCTGCATTCTCCACTGATCCCCACCGCCCTCTGCGGAGGTGCTGTCGTTATTCTGCCTTCCAGTTGGTGACGCTGAGGTTCCAGGGTAGGCAAGTGGCTGGATAAACAACCAGTGAGTGTTGGAGCCCACAGCTGCCATTGAGACCCCACGGACTCTGGTTGATCATGCGGAAATCTGTCAAGAGCCCATGGGGTAACTGACGCAGTATGAGGTCTGGGCACCTTGGCTCTGCCTTGAACTCACTGTGACAACGGTGGCTGATGCCTTTTCCTCACTGCCTCAGTTTTCTCCCCTGGGTCAGAACCACCACCGCATTGGATTTTTTTTTTCTCCACCTCTATCTACCCCTGTTAGAAGCTAGGTTGGAACTCCCATGAACTATTTTGGGCAGGGTGTAGAGGTCATTGTGCCTTTGTTTCTGTAGTAAAAGAGTATGCTGAAGGCACGGGGGGCATCTGGGTGAGCAGAAGACACGGGTCAGTGAGTATTGTCACAGCTCTAATCTGAATATTGAGAGGGAGGTTCACATAACATTACTTTTTAAAAATATGGCCTGAGGATGTAGATGTGTTGGTAGCGTGCTTGCTTAGCATGCCCAAAGCCCTGGGTCTGATCCCCCAGCACCCCATAAAACCAGGAATGGTGGTACACACCTACAATCCCAGCACTCCAGCAGAGGGAAGAGAATTGGATGTTTAAGACCATCAGTGGATACATGGGGAGTTCCAGGCCAACCTGGGCTATGTTCCTGCCTCAATTATATATATTATATATAATTTATATATATATAATTTATACATATACAAAACTTATGCACACACATACACACAGAGGCCAGTGTAGTGGCACAGATCTGTAATGCCAGAACTTGGGAGACTGATACAGGAAGATCTCAAGTTACTGTATGGCTATATACACAGTGAGAGTCTCTCTATAAATAAATGGAGGAGGGAAGAAAATAACAGAGGAAGTGCTTAAACAAAAAAAAAAAATCTGAGTTATAGGGGCTGGGAAATAGCTTAATGAGTAAAAGTGCTGGCTGCGTGCACCAGCCCGATGACCTGTGTTCAATTCCTGGGGCCCATATTAAAAAAAAAAAAAAGCCAGATGCTTGAATGTTGAGATGGCTGAGATAAAGGTGCTTGCCTCTAAGTTTGATGACCTAAGTTTGATCCCTAGGACAACATGGTGGAGGGAGAGAAATTACTCCTGCAGATTATCCTCTGACCAGCACGCTCACACTGAGGCACATACTAGGCTCTGTTTTTGCCTCCTCTGTCTCTTTCTCTCTGCTCATACACACACACACACACACACACACACACACACACACACACACACACACAAAGCGAAATAGAAAGAAAAGAAAGAGAGAGAGAGAGAGAGAGAGAGAGAGAGAGAAAGAGAGAAAGAAAGAAAGAAAGAAAGGAAGGAAGGAAGGAAGGAAGGAAGGAAGGAAGAAAGAAAGAAAGAAAGAAAGAAAGAAAGAAAGAAAGAAAGAAAAGGAAAGGAAAGAAAGGCTGGATGTTGTGGCACACATCTGTAATCCCCATACTCAAGCTCACACACCAGCTAGCCTGGAATAAGAAATGTACAGAGGCAGCAAGAAAGAGCCCGCCTGAAAACAAGAAAGAAAGAACAGAGCCCTGAAATTTGCCCTCTGACTTCCAAACGTGCCACAGCATGTGAGCACCCCTCCACGCAAGATACTAAATAAATGTATTTTTAAAGCTGTGTATATTGATGGCCTTTGTAAGCCCAGCCCAGGAATCTGAGGCAACCTAGTGAGACCCTCTGTCAACAAATAAAACAGAGGTGCAGAGGTGAGAAGGAGCATCGGTTTGGGTGGCAGGAAAAGACAGCTTGTATGGAGGATGTAATCAGAGATTTAGGGAGAGTGGGGGAAATGGCAGACGTGGGCAGGACCCTTGTCACAGTTTGGGTGGAGAGTAGCCTTTAGAGACAGAATTTTTTCTTTTGATTTTCTTTTTTTGGGAGGGCGGGGGAGTTAAGGGTTGTTATTTTGAAACAGTGGGTCATGTAACCCAGGCTACCCCTGAACCCGCTCTGTAGGCAAGGATAACCTGGAAGTCTACCTCCTGAGTTAGAGTCTTGAAATTGGCTTTGGTGGGCAGCCTTCCTGTTGGTACCTTGGACAGCAGCCACAGCCGCTCAGCATTACCGAGCAGTGGGATGCTCCGCTAAACCTCAGTAAGTTTCTTTCTGGAAGAGGGCAGGGGAGATGGGTCATGCTCCCATACTCCCCGAAAGCAGGACTCGACCTCTCTCCACAGGAGATCCCTGTAAGTGGATCCTGGGTGACGTATAAATGCATCACTTGGGGAAAGGTGTCAAAGGTTCACAGCACCCAAAAGCCATGTGTGTTCTTTCCCCCAGCACGTCCCCCTCCTGCTGGAATAGCAATGATCCTCACCTTTGGAACAATCATTTCTTTGCTAGTCTTCCCTTGTATCATTTACTATGGTAACAATTTTTTTTTGAGTTGGGCTAATAATCTCTAACTCCTGAGATCAAGTGATGTGCCCACCTTGGTTTCTCCAATCACCACCACAGTAAACAATTCCATTTTGGTTTTGTTTTAAATTTAATTTTTATTTTATTTTATTTTATTTTATTTTTGAGACAGGGTTTCTCTGTGTAACAGTCTTGGCTGTCCTGGAACTCACTCTGTAGCCCAGGCTGGCCCTGAACTCAGAGATCTGCCTGCCTCTGCCTCAAGAGTGTTACTCCTGAATCTGCTATGTAGCCAAGGATAACCCAGACATGACAAGTGCCACCATGCCCAGCTTAAATTTTTTGTTTTTTTGGGACAGGGTTTCTCTGTGAAACAGTCCTGGCTGTCCTGGAACTCACTCACCCAGCTTAAATTTTATTTTGGTTTTTAAAGACAGAGTCTCACTACATAGCCCTGGCTGGTCTGGAACTCACTTTGTAGATAGACCAGGGTGGCCTTGAAATCACAGAGGTCCATCTGCCTCTGCCTTTCCAGTGCTGGGATTAAAGGGGTGTGCCACCATGCCTGGTGTTAATTTTTTTTTAAGACAAGATCTCCTGTAGCCCAACTAGCCTTGGACTCACTATATAGCTGAGATAACCTTGAACTACCGATTCTCCTGCTTCTATCTCTGGAGTGATGGAGTGGTACTCAGCTCTGAAATATACTATCCTTTTCATGGCTACATAGGACTCCTAAGTATGAATATACTACATTGTCTTAGTCACTGTCCTGTTGGTGACATCAAGGTCATTTCTGACGTTTCCTAATCTCAAATTATTTTAAATTTTAGTTCGTCTTGGAGGCGGGGTCTCACTGTGTAGCCCAGGCTGGCCTCTGCTGTAACCTCCCCCTGCCTCTACCTCCCAAGTGCTGGTGTTACAGGTGTGTGCCACCACACTGTGCCCTCCATCTCAAACCTGAATATCAGACCTGGAGGGATGGATAAGAGCTTAGATCCCAGAACCCACATGACAAGCTGGTGTGGTCTCACACGAGCCTGTAACCCCAGCATTGTAGGGAGCAGAAACGAGACGATCACTGGATCTTGCTGGCTTCCAGTTCAGAGAGAGACCCTGGCTCAAAAGAATAAGGTGGGGGTGAGTGTGATAGAGGGCAACATGAGACATCCTTCTCTGACCTACACACACACACACACACACACCAAGTCACAGAGTGTGTGGCAGCAGGAGGAGGTGGCTGGCCTTGGAGATGAGTCCTGGGGACAGGACACTGGGAAGAGGGAAGCAGTTTTCAAAGGGCCACACAGGTCAAAGGCCTACTGTGGGATTGAACTTGGCATTCTCCAGTGTGACTGGGTATGATGCCTATGTGGGAAGAAGGCAGGTCCCACAGGGCTCTAGAGGCCATGGCAAGGTGGCTGGGTTTGTCTGTGGGAACTCCAGAGAGTCCTTGGAAGACTGGAGGGAAGGATGCCGATGAGCATCCTGGCCCAGGGAAAAGCATTTCAGCCTTTGGACAGCTCCCTGGTCCGGGAGACCCTGCAAGCCCAACGAGTTGGTGTTTGATGGTGTGAACTCCTTGTTGGAGCAGAGCAGGGAGGGGCTGTGGGCTGTTAGGAGTCTGGGTGCAGCAGGAGGTGCTGGGGTTCCTGGGGGTGAGAGCAGGACCTCTTCCAGGGAAGGCCCGCAGCCAGGTACCTGCTCCCTGAGAGAGTGCATGTGCAGGCTGGCAAGAGACACAGTATTTGGGGTTAGCGAGACTCTAGGCCTTCGCTCTGCAGTTGTTCTTAGCTTTCTTGTGATTAAAATGGGAATAATACAAAACGAAGATCACCATTTTGTATGCTGGCTCAAAAGGTTAATAAGAAGGGGTTCCTAGCATGGTTCTGCCAGTAAAATGCTTGAGGGTGTGAATTCAAGCCACAGAATCCACTTAAAAAAAAAAAAACACTGGGTGTGTTGTCACAATCTTGTAATCCCATCGCTGGGAAGGCAGAGGCAGGAGGATTCCTGGGACTTGCTGACCAGCCAGTCTAGCCTAATTGTTGAGCTCCCGGCCAGGGAGAGACCCTGTCTCAAAGGAGGTATTTCTGAGGATGATGCCTGGGGTTGTCCTCTGGCTTCCACACACATGTGTGACATATGTATGCACTCCTGTGTGTGCATGTACACAACCCCCCCCACATTTTTAATAGGAAGAAAATTGGAGATAACAGTCCCTGCCTCTAATGTGGTGTCAAGGACTCAGGTGATTCCAGATGGGTCCTGTGTGAAGAACCCTTTCAGTCTCTCTGTCTCCCTCCCTGATCCCATCTCTCCATAACTGCTTGGATCATCTTACTTGTTCTTGATTCTTTCAAGCCACAGAGCCAGAATAGCCTGCCATGGTGATGTGTGCCCCCTGCATGCAGGTGGAAAGATAGTAAGTTTAAGGCCAGCCTGGGCTGCACAATGAGACCCCGTAAAAGAAAACTAAGTAGGTCAGGAGGGCTGAGGAGACGGCTCAGTCCGTAAAGTGCTTGCCACACAAACATGAAGGTCTGAGTTTGATCTTCAGCACCCACGTTAAAAAAAAGCCTGGGCACAGGCAGTGCATATATGCTATGCCAGTGCTGGGAAGGCAGAGGCAGGAGCATCCTGGGACTCACTGGCCAGCCAGTGTAGGTTAATCAGTAAGCTCCAGGTCCAGTAAGAGATCCTATCTTAAAAAAACAACAACAAACAAACCAACAAACAAACAAAAAACGTAAGCTGGGTGGTGGTGGCGCTCACCTTTAATCCCAGCACTCGAGAGGCATAGCCAGGTGGATCTCTGAGTTGGAGGCCAGCCTGGTCTACAGAGCAAGATCCAGGACAGGCACCAAAACTATGCAGAGAAACCCTGTCTCGAAAGACCAATAGTAATAATAAATAATAATAATAATAATAATAATAATAATGTGGAGAGCAGTTGAAGGAGACATCTAATGTTGACCTTGGCCTCCACATGCATATACATTCAGGCATCCACACACACATCCACACACATGAACAAATGAACCTCCTGTGGCTCTCACTTATAATCCTAGCACTCGGGGCCGAGGCAGGAGGATTGCAACAAGTTCAAGGCTGACCTGGGATACAGAATGAGCTTAGAATGTTCTTGTCTTCTATTCAGAGATGGGAAACTGAGCACAGGGTAATCACTCTCAATCATCAGGTGGTCAGTGCCAGAGCAGGTACCTCATGGGGCTGTGTGTGTGTGTGTGTGTGTGTGTGTGTGTGTGTGTGTGTGTGTGTAGGTGTAGGTGTTTTGCCTGCATGTACACCTGTGCACCACATGTATGCCTGGTGCCCATGGAGACCAGAAGAAGGTGTCAGACCCCATGGAACTGGAGTAACAGGTGGCTGTGAGCTGCCATGTGGGTTTCTAGGAACTGAACCCTGGTCCTCTGGAAGAGCAGCCAGTGATCTTAACTGCTGAGCCGTCTCTACAGCCCTGATGACCTTTTATGGTCTCTGAACCCCATTGCAGAGATTTGCTTCTTCCTTGAGGTGACCTGGAAACTCTAGCAGCTTTGTGGAAATGGGGGTGACGTCAGGATACAAGGAGGAATACCTGCTGTGTCCATGTGGATTCACGAAGCCTGTGCCATTGCCTGACGTCTCCCCCCCCCCCCCCCCCCCCAACGCATCCTTTCCTCTCCACATCTGTCCTTTGGAGATAACCTCAGCATCTTTCCATCTCAGTCTCTTGTGCCTGTGGACCCTGCCTTGAGTTCCTACACTCATTTTATCCTCATGGTCCCATCCTTCTCCCATGCCTGGACCACTGTCCCAGCCCACCTACCACCCATCTTGCCTCCAGTTGCCCCAAATCTCTTCCTGAGGGATCTCTTGACTCAGAGCATCTACCAGAAGATTTCCATCAATGTAAGTGTAGGGGTGCATGCCTGTAATCTTAGCGCACAGGAGGCTGAGGTGGGAGAACCAAAAGTTCAAGGCCAGCCTGGGCTACATGGTGAGATCCTGTCTCAAAGTAGGGGAGAAGTAGAGGAGAGTGGGAGGAGGGGGAGATGCAGAAGCTGCCCTGCTCTCACTGCCTGCTGTCTCTCAGGGTTGAGATCTCTTTGGGCTCCAGTTTTCATGGGCTTAGCGCTCTCCTTCATCATCTCCGATGGTGGAAAGATAGTTCTGGGTACCCAGGGTTCAATCTTGACTCCACCACCTCCTCTACTTGCATCATCAGCAAAATCGTCTCCAGGAATACCTGCCTCTTTTCTCCCTTACTGCTCTCTCCTGGTCCTGCCTCGTCCTACCAGCTGCCCCTCACAGTATTTTTTAGTGTAGCCCTCCCCAGCAGCCCCAAGTGCTCATTAAAATGCTCACAGAGGGGCCGGAGAGATGGCTCAGAGGGTACGAGCACTGGCTGCTTTTGCACAGGACCCAGGTTCAATTCCCAGCCCCGACATGAAAGCTCACAGCTGTCTGTAACTCCAGTTCCTGGGGATCCAATGCCCTCTTCTGGCCTCTGTGGGCACCAGGCATTCACGTGGTACACAGACATACATGCAGGCAAAAGACCCATACACTTCAAGTAATTTTTTAAAAAGTCTTAAAAAGGCTTGAGGGACTGGGAGATAAGTCGTTGGTGAAGTGGCCTCAGTGCAGGTTTAAGGACCTGAGTTTGATTCCCAGCATTGATGTCAACACTCCAGTGCCGGGAAGGTGGAGACCGAACATGCCTGAGGCTGGCTGGACAGCCAGTCTAGCCATATTGTCACCCAGGTACTAGTGAGAGACCTTGTCTTAAAAAGAAGGGCAAGTGGCCCCTGAGGAATATGCACCCCTGCACATGCTTGTATGCATATGAACTTGAACACACACACTCACACACTCACACACACACACACACACACACACACACACACACACACACTGTTCACAGAATCATGCCACTTCCCACTTAAAACCCTTCCTACTGTGCCTAGATTAAAATGTAAGCTTTTTTTCTTTTTCATCCTTTTACAGGGCTTCTGTGTACTGAGCAAGTGCTCTGCCTCTGAGCCATGTCCCAGGTATTCATGGGATTCTACCATTGAGCTACATCCCGAGCCTCTAAAGCTAATATGGCCTGCAAGGCCTGAGTGGTCCAAACCTGTCCTGTCTACAGCATCACCCAGCCCAGCCTCTTCCCTGCCCACAGTACTCTGATTGCACCAACCTCTCCATTCTTTGCTGCCTTGGGGCCATCACCTCCTCTGTTCCCACTGCCTGGAATGTCCTTCTTCACAAGCTTTGTCTTTTGAATTCTGTTCTCAAATTGCTATGTAGATGTATCCTCATCAGGGCTGGTTTCTACAGTGTGCCCTCCTCCATTTTATTTCAGGTGTTCTATCTTCTTTGTGTGTTTTGTTTTTCTGGTTTTATTTTGAGACAAGCTCTCTCCATCATGTAGTTACAGCTGTCCCGGAACTTGCTCTGTAGCCCAGGCTGGCCTTGAACTCACCAGAGATCTGCCTGCCTCTGCCTCCCAAGTGCACATGATTAAAGGCACATGCCACCATGTGCAGTCTTAAATTGTTTTTAGGTTTTGTTATTATTTTCTGTGGATGTGTGTCTGTTGTGCAGGTGCCCATGGGAGCCAGAGGAGCAGGATCCCCTGGAGTTGTGAGCCACCTGATGTGTGCACTGGAAGAGCAGTGGATGCTCTTAACCACTGAGCCATCTCTCCAGCCCTTTTAAAAATAATTTTGAGACAAGGTCTCACTCTGTAGCCCAGACTGGCTTGGAATTTGAAGTCCTCCTATCTCAGCCTCCAAAAGTGTTGGAACTATAGGCATGCACCACCATGTCTGGGAGGAAATGTTTGCTTGGAAACATTTGACTGTGGGAGCTCACGGCATCAGATGGAACCTAGTGTTTTGCCAGATATCAAGAAACAGACAATGAGCCGGGTGGTGGTGGTGGCGCACACCTTTAGTCCCAGCATTCAAGAGGCAAAGGCAAGCGGGTCTCTGTGAATTCAAGACCAACCAGGGCTACAGAGTGAAACCCTGCTCCCCCCACGGGGGTGGGGACCACAGATTCAGGGCTATGGACTATAGAGGAGGGATCCCTGTTTTATCAAGAGGGCAGAGGGCATATCTTCCTGTTGGCTGTTAGATGACTGGAAGGATTTCAAATTCTAACAAAGAAGCTCACAGTAGAGAGAGAATGCCGAATCCTAGTCTCTAAAACCCAAGGGCTCTAGGAAGCCCACAGTACAGAGAGCAGGCCACAGACAAACTTGGGTTTGAATCCTCATGCTGCCAGTCACATTCTGTATGACTCGGGGCAGCTGATGTTACCTTTCTGAGCCCTAATTCCTTAGTAAAATGAGACAACAAACTCACATCCTCAGATGGTTGGGATAACATGTCAGCTAATCACAAAACAGGCAGAAATGCTAATGCTGATACTGCAGCCGCCGCCGCTGCCACCACCACTGAAGACTCTCAAGTCAGTAGATAGTAATCTTTAAAGAAGTTGTCTGATTTTTGTTGTTGTTTCTTGTTTTTTGAGACAGTGTCTCGTGTAGCCCAGGCTAGCCTTGAACTTACTATGTAGACTTTGAACTTCTGATCTTTCTTCCTCCACCTCCCAAGTGCTAGCGTTACAGGCTTGCACCACCACATCAATATTTTGCGAGATTCCGGGACTGAACCCAGGGCTTTGTAACATGCTAAGAAAACTATCTGAACCCCATGCCTAGCCCTGGAACCTGATGACTTGGGGACATTGGCGAAGCAGTAATGAGGGAACCTCACATCCAAGAGATGGAGAAATGTATAAAAGAGAAATGTATATTTAAGGGGCTGGGAGATGGCCCAAGGGTTAAAAGCAGTTGCTGCTCTTGCAGAGGACCAGCATTCGGTTCCCAGCACCCACGTGGCAGCTCACAACCATCTGTAGCTCCAGTTCCGGGGAATCCAACGCCCTCTTGTAACCTCCGTGGTCTCCAGGCCCACACAAGGTGCATAGACAAACATGTAGACAAAACACCTATACACATAAGCTAAAGTAAATCTTTAAAAAAAAAAAAAATCAGAAGAGCTCAATTGAGCCCAGAAGCCAGGAGAGTGGGCAAGAGGTGGGCACTTGGCACTTCCGAACAGTCCAGAGCTGTGGTTGAGTGTGGCTGAAAGTATCTGGGGTAGTGAGACTAGCTACATATTCCTGTATATGTGAGTTTGTTTGCCACCCCTAACATTCTATTTTCATATTTGTTTAGGACCCTAAGTCAGTTGTCCCTAATGCCCGAAAGGCTGCCCCTTGACCTGGGCTCTGCTGAAAACCAACAGGCCGAGGATTGCTACTGTTGACTCTTAGGCCTGAGTTCATGCTCTCTTCTGTCTCAACTACCAGTTCCATGGCCTGTGCCTCCATCTCTACATCTTCCACCAGGCTAGGGGTTTGAGGGGCCTCTCTGAGCGCTTGCATGCCTCAGCCCTACAGAGGAGAGCATCACCTGTGGGGAGAGACCCTTTGAGTCACCGTGAAGACCAAGGCTAGGTGATAAGATTGCTAAGGATAGCAGGAGTCCAGAGAGAGACCAGAGGACTGAGCCATGGAGAGGGTCCCCAGGGGTGGCCAGGAGGAAGAGGCCATGGCAGGGGGCCATGAGGGGTGAAGAATCTCACTCTACTGTCCCCGGTGGGCTGGCTGCTCCCCCCTACGGCTCCCTGGCGGCCCCCCGGGGGACCTCGCTCTAATAATGTATTTGATCGACTCGCCGGCCGCGTACAAGCGATTATTGTCTTGTCGGGAGTCAAACGTATCGATCCGGCGAGAAATATGAGCGGAGCAATGGGGCCCGCGTGTCAGTTACCGGCCCCGCTGGCCCTGGGGAGCCCCCTGCGTCTCCTTTAATTACCGCTCAGCCTTGAGCCCAGTCTGCCCTACCCTGTACCGCCTCCCTGCAGGCTCCCTGCACCTCAAGTGGCCCCCACCGCTCCCCAGTGCCTGTTCCCTACCTGCCTTACTCATGGAGGCGAGGCGCCAGCCTCTTCTATGGCAGGGAGGCCACTCCCCACACCATTCCAATCTGCCAGCACCCCCCTGTGTCATGTGCCCCAAACTCTGCCCCTTTGTTCTTTAAGCCTTCCTCATAGGCCCAGAGGCTCACACTCAGCGTTCAGCATGGAAGGTGATGGGGGTGGGATTTGGGGGGGGACCCTCTAGGCCTTCCCACCCTGGCCTCAACTGCAGACCCAGGAATGTCTCACTGGAAATGGGTGGCCTTTCTTTTCCTTGCTCACCATCTGGGGCCCAGCCGGGTGTCTATGCTTCTGATGTGCATGCTGTTGAATTGGTAAAAGGTGGACTGTGGGGGAGAGGTACCAGCTGGGTTTTAGCCCTCCAAAATGCCCTAAGCACCTCCACTACTCTGATTTCCAACCCCTCCAAACATTAATCTGAAATGAAAATGGAGCTTGCTGGGCAAATTAGACTTCAAGACAAGAATCCAGTACCCTACTGCCACCTGACTTCTGCTGGGAAGACCCTCGTGTCTAGAAATTCTGTAGCTGTGTGGTCTGCAGATGTCCTCTGAAATGGCCTTTCCGATAATGGGATGTTGTAGAGTGTAGATGCCTAGAAACTGTTTCCTGTGTGTGCAGCATAAGAACTGAGTTCATTCCCGTCAGATCCACCTGCTAGGTCTTGGGGTGTCCAGGTGCACAGGGCTAGGGACAGAGGGCACTCAGGTAGCTCTTTGTATCCTTCATGGCTCTGCACATGGGAGTGTGGCCAGGCCAGGGCTGTCCATATGTGTAGATGTGCCCTGTGGGTGTGTGTGAAGTAGTAGAAGGAGTATGTGTTGTGGAGGGACCTTGCTCTGGAAAGAGGGTTGGTGTCGGAGCCCTGCGGAGATGTGTGTGTGTGTGTGTGTGTGTGTGTGTGTGTGTGTGTGTGTGTGTAGAAGGGTGAATCCAGGCGTCTGTGTGTGCACGTGTGGTTTGGGGGACCCTCCAATTTGGGGTGTAGAGTGTCCTGACTGGCCCTAGTAGAGAGAGTAGTTCAGCAACCTCGGACCCCAGGAGCTGAGAGGAAGAAGGGGGCAGTTGGCTCGGGTGAGCCTTTGTCTGCGCCACTGTGCGCCGGAGTCCTGCGCCTTTGTGTGACCCTCGCAGGTGTGCGCGCGGGGGCGGGGGAGGATGCGGGCTGGGAGGAAGCGGAGGGCGGGGCTCCCTCCTCCGCAGCCGGCCCCGCCCTCCAGTCCATTGACTGGACGCTGCCGCCCTCTGGCGGGCTTCAAGAAAACTGCAGGGCTGAGAGCCGAGCGGCGGGAAGGGCCCCACAGGAAACCTCCGGACTCGCGCTCAGCTCCACTGCCCAGGGTGCACGCATTTAGCCTCTGACAGACTTCTAACTGTCCCTGACTACGACTTCGACCCTTCACCCTCACTGCCACTGCCCATGGACACTATTTCTTCCTAGTGGTGGACCAGGATGTCTTACCTGTGGCACAGGTTGCAGGCCTTGGCTGGTCCACAGAATCCTAGTTTTTTGACTTTGTTGCTTCTTGGTCCTGGGTCCCTGAGAAAGCCATTGTTCACTTCTCTGATCCTGCCTTTTCGTTTGTGAAACGAAGCACAAGATACTGGCCTGTAACGTGACACCTGTTAGGTGGGTGGTGCAGGGACAAGGACTGAGAGAGCCCTCCCCGAATAAACCCCAAATTGTGCTTGCCGTTGTTATCGTGTGGACTCACCTCTCTCAGCCCCACACTCCCTGTTCCAGATGTGTTCACCCCATGCTGGCTGTGGGACGGGAGGACTGTGTAGACACCTCCTGGTGTGGCCCCCGCAACACTCAGTTCTTCCAGTCCCCTCGCTTTCCACCCCACTAAGCCCCCACCCTCAAATACACTCATGATTTGGGGTCGACTGAGCCGCTGGGGTAGGTCTGTGGGCCAGGGTATTTTCCCTTCCGAAGGGGGCGGACCGACCCTGTGGTTTCCTCCTGGGGTAACTTCCGGCAGGGAGGGCTGGTCCCCAGAGAGGGCGGGGGAGATGACACAGTTGTTCCCCAGCCCTGGCTGGCGGGCAGTATGGTTCACTCCAGCATGGGGGCTCCAGGTAAGAGATGAATGCCTTTCTCATGGGTGGGGAGGACAGACAGCGCATTTGGGGACGTTCTGCTGACCACTACTGCAGACCCTCCCTGCACCTCCTCTTCAGCTGCCCTCCTTGGTTTGGGGTCCTGTGCTTCGGGAACGCCCCTTTCTTCCCTCCCCAGGTCACCCTCCTCAGCTCCCCTTTGCGCTGTTTTGCATTAGGCACTGGGAGCTTCCAGTCTGTCCCCCACTGAGGGCACTGAAGACGGGAGGGAGTCAGGTGTCGGTAGCTGGACTTCATGTGGGAAACCGGTGGGCTGGGCAACTTGGACGAAGCTGCAGCAGGATTGGAAGGCCAAGCTGTGGCATTTGGGTGGTGCCATTCTCCTCCGAGCTGGTGTGTGCATGTGGAGGTGGTATTCTGAGTCCTGCATTTATCACTCTTGGGTAGCTTGTGTACAAATAGGCCAGTGTTGGGGGCTGCTGTGTATGGCATTCCATGTATGGGCCTTAGCAACGGTTTCTTGCCTCACTTCATTCACCTCAGTGGTCCTTTCCTCAAGAAAGTCTTCCCTGGCCTCCCCTCGACAAAATGGCACTAATCATGTCCCTGTGTCGCCTCATCCC